>GL376570.1:84925-100136 GCA_000143045.1 Globisporangium ultimum DAOM BR144
TCTACGCGCCCAACATGATCCAGGAGTTCTCGGGCAAGGAGCTGCATCTGGCCGAACCGCACCCGTTCGCCATCGCCGAGTCGACGTACTCGAACCTCATGCGCTTCGGCAACGACCAGAGCCTGCTCATCACGGGCGAGTCGGGCTCGGGTAAGACCGAGACGTCCAAGCACGTCATGCAGTACCTCACGACCATCTCGACGCGCTCGCGCGCAAAGTCGGCAGTCATCGCGAATCGCCGCATGTCGATCGCGCAGAAGAAAGAGGCCGACGAGATGACCAACCACGTTGTGGACGTGCTCTGGGGCTCCAACCCGGTGCTCGAGGCGTTTGGCAACGCGCAGACGATCCGCAACAACAACAGCTCGCGCTTCGGCAAGTACATCGTGCTCCAGATGAACCGCCTCGGCCAGGTCATCGGCGGCTACATCGACAACTACCTGCTCGAGCGCAGCCGCATCATCCACCAGGCTGAGGGCGAGCGCAACTTCCACGCGTTCTACCAGCTGCTCGCGGGCGCTTCGGACAAGGACAAGGAGCGCTGGCACCTGCGCAGCCCCGACGAGTACGAGTTTTTGAGCTTCGAGGACGCCAAGATCGAGGGCGTGGACGACGCCGCCGAGTTCCCCAACCTCGTGCAGAACATGACGGCCGTCGGCATCTCGCGCGACGAGCAGGACCAGATCTTCCAGCAGCTCAGCGCCGTGCTCTGGATCGGTAACATCCGCTTCAAGGAGACGACGGACGAGGGCCACAACAAGTGCGCCGCCGTTGAGGACGACGCGCGCGAGGCGCTCGAGATCGCGGCCAAGCTGCTGGGCATTGAACCAGAGGCGCTCGAGTCCATGCTCACGTACCGCATCGTCAACATCTACCGCGAGGACCAGAAGGTACTGTTCGACGTGCGCCAAGCCAAGAAGGTGTGCCACTCGATCGCGCGCACCCTCTACGAGAACATCTTCAACTGGATCGTCGCGCGCATCAACACGAACGCGAGCTGCGACCAGAAGTCCGTGTACAACAGCATCGGCATCCTCGATATCTACGGCTTTGAGATCTTCGAGGTCAACGCGTTCGAGCAGCTCTGCATCAACTACGTGAACGAGAAGCTCCAGCAGCTCTTCATCATGCAGACGCTGCAGACCGAGCAGGAGGAGTACAAGCGCGAGGGGCTCAGCTGGCAGAACATCAAGTTCTTCAACAACCAGGTCGTGTGCGACCTGATCGAAGAGCAAAAGACGCACGGCATCTTCCCGCTGCTCGACGAGCAGTGCGCGATCGCGCGGCTCTCGGAGCTCGAGCTCATCGAGCGCTACAACAGTTCGCATGCCAACAACCCGCACTACGTGCGCTCGCGCATCCAGGGCCCCAACTTCTCGATCGTGCACTACGCCGGCAAGGTCGAGTACGACGTGACGCTCTTCTTCGAGGCCAACGTGGACACGTTCTTCGACGACCTGTACACGGGCATGGCCAAGTCCACGAACGAGTTCGTGCGCGACGTGCTCAAGGACAAGCGCACGAACGAGGAGAAAAAGAAGCGCCCGCCATCGACGTCGCAGCAGTTCCGTGTGCAGGTCACGTCGCTGCTCAAGAAGCTCGACAACTGCGACCCGCACTACATCCGCTGCATCAAGCCGAACGAGAAGAAGCAGCCGCTCGTTGTCAACCGCACGATCATCTCGGAGCAGGTCAAGTACCTGGGTCTCGTGGAGAACCTGAGCGTGCGTCGCCAGGGCTTCTGCTACAGCGAGACGTATGCGAACTTCATCAAGCGGTACAAGTTCCTGTCCAAGGCCACGTGGCCGCACATGAAGGCCCACTCGACGGTAAGAGAATGATTATGTGAGACCATGAGAATGAATGGCCAGCAATGACCATAGCCACTTACCTTTACTATATTTGGTTTGCTTTTGCTAATGCGCAGCGTAAGGGAGCGATCGATTTGCTGACGTCGCCGGAGATCATGGTGTACGACGCCGAGACGGAGCAGAACGTGCCATTCATCGAGGACTCGCAGACGCTCGGGTGCTTCTCGCTCGGCCGCAACAAGATCTTCTTGCGCCACCCGCAGGCGCTCTCTGCGCTCGAAGTGCTGCGCGAGCAGAAGATCCCAGTCATGGTCAACGTAATCGAGAACGCGTGGCGCCGCTACAACAACCGCATCGCGCTGGCCAAGTTCATCGCGACAGAGAAGGAGCTGAGCGCGGCGTACAACGCGATCTGGGCCAACTGCCAGGACCGCCGCAAGCGCCGCCCAGGCGCGAACGACAAGGCCAAGATCGAAAAGCTCTATGGCGCGTGGAGCGCGATCTCGCAGAAGCTGCTGAAACCGGACAACCGCTTGGCGGCCAAGCTTGCCGAAGCTGAGAAGGAGAACTCGATCATCTTTGCTCAAAGCTTCGTGCGCGCCGCGAGCAAGCGCCGCGCGTTCCTCAAGCTCAAGGACGCGCAGATCGTGTTTTCTAAGGCGTACCGCGGCCTCAAGACGCGCAAGCAGATGGCGCACGAGTTGTGGCAGTCGTGCAAGGTGGCGCTGTTGGGCGTGCGCACCGAGTTCGAGCGGTACATGGGCAAGAAGAAGCGTCGTCGCAACACGCTCGACCGCATCTACAAGGGCGACTACATTGGCGTGAACGTGTACCCGGGCTACGCCAACATCTTGCAGTCCAAGGGTCCGCAGAAGCTGCTCTTCCTCGGCCACGTCGACAAGGTCAACGAGCGCTTCGTGCACCAGCCACGTGTACTCATGATTGGCACGTACGCAATCTTCAACCTCAAGGCCGACAAGATCCACCAGCCTAAGGAGCGCCGCATGATCGAGCTCACGAAGCTCGCAGGCGTGTCCATGAGCACGCAGCCGGACAACTACCTGTTTCTGCACGTGAAGAACGACGCCGACTTGCTTGTGGTCGTGCCGCAGAAGACCGAGATCGTCAATGCGCTGCGCAAGCGCATCCTGGCGGCTTCCGGTCGCGAGCTCAAGGTGAACATTGCCGACTCGATCGACTTCGACGCCGTCAAGGGCAAGCCGCTGACCGTCAAGTTCGAGTTCGACCGCACGCTGACCGAGGCCGTGTGGAACAAGATCGACCGCAAGACGATGCTCGTCAAGGTCGGCATCATTTAAGCAGGAGGCAGCGCACGCTGAGAAAGCGAAGATGCGAGAGTGAGAGAAGAGGGAGGATTGTATGAGAGAAGACGAGCGCTTTTTGAGACAAGAGAGAGGTGAGAGACTAAAAGAGAGACTGGAGAGAGAGGTGGGGGACGAAGTGTACGTGTGTGTGTGCACCATTTGCAGTCGCTGTGCCAAGCTTGTCTTTATTGGACGGACAGCATGCGCCTGAATAGGAATAAACAACAAACATTGTGTTTTCATTTTTGCTTTTCTGGTCTTCGTCCGCTTCGTTTTTTTCTTGTTCGTAGCTGCTCGAATTCGTCTTCAAACGCTCTCGAGTGGCTGATTCTTGAACAAAATATTCATCATATTGGCTGAAAAACTGGACGGACGACATGACAAAGCTAAGCTGTACATTATAAACAATCTTTTCCATGTTATTACTGCACGCCACTTACTAGTGCGCGTACTTTTTTACACATACCTACCGCCTGTTGCTTTCCCCTCATTGCCAAATATTGTTTATTCGTCGTTGTTGCCCGTTTCGTCGATTTCCACGAGCAGGTCGCCACCGAGCATGTTGTCGCCCACAGCCGCGTGGATCGACTTGATCTTACCGGACACCGGCGCCGCCACGACAGTTTCCATCTTCATGGCACTCAGCACGAGCAGCGGCGTGCCGGCCTTGATCTGCTCGCCAACCTTCACACGCACTTCGAGCACGACACCAGGCATTGGCGCACCGATGGATCCGGCGATCACCAGGTTGGCCTTTGGCTTCGCGGTCGACGTCACGCCGGCATTGTCGTCCCTGACCTTAATCACACGCTGGCGACCGTTCAACTCGAAGATCACGTCGCGCGTGCCGTCTTTCTTGCTCACACCACCGACCGCAATCAACTTGACGAAGATCTTCTTACCGTGTTCAATCTCCAATTCGACTTCATGGTCGACTTCCAAGCCAGTGAGGAACGTGCGCGTATCCAAGAAGTGCATCGAGCCGTACTGCTCCTTGAACCTCATAAAGTTGTCGAACACGTCTGGGTAAATCGTGTGCGAGAGCACGTCGACGTCGCGAATCTTGTCCTCGCCGTACTTGGCCTTGAGCTCAGCTTCAGCCGCGTCAAAGTCGTATGGTGCCATTTCGGCACCTGGTCGTGCCTCGAACATCGTCTTGCCGTTTGGCAGCAACTTGCCCTTCAGCACACGCGAACGCAGTGGCTCTGGGAAACCGTGGTGTGGGATACCCAAGTAGCCCTGGAAGTATTCAACGACCGACTTGGGGAACGACAGCGTCTCGGCTTCGTCAATCACTTGCTGCTCGGTCAAGTTGTTTTGCACGATGAATTGCGCAAAGTCGCCAACAACCTTGGACGATGGCGTCACCTTGATGATGTCACCGAGCAACTTGTTCGCCGTCGCGTACGCGCGCTTGATCGACGGCCATTGACCCGCAAGACCCAACTGCGTCGACTGGTAGAGCAAGTTCGTGTATTGGCCACCAGGCATTTCGTGAAGGTACACATCGGCCGAACCCGACTTTTGGCCAGATTCGAATGGCGCATACACGCCACGCATGCCCTCCCAGTAGTCGTTCGTGTGTATAATGTCTTCAGGGCTCACGCCCGTGTCGTACTTGGTGCCCTTCAGCGCACCGACGATCGCACCCATCGAAGGCTGCGACGTCGTGCCCGACATGGCATCGGACGCAACATCGACGGCATCAGCACCAGCGTACGCGCACTCCAACATGGAACTCACACCCGTGCCGGCCGTGTCGTGAGTGTGCACGTGGATTGGCAAGTCTGGGAACTCATTACGGATGCTCGAGATCAGCAATTGAGCCGCCTGAGGCTTCAACAGACCCGCCATATCCTTGATACACAGCACGTGGATACCCAGAGCCACGAGTTCACGCGTGAAGTTCATGTAGTACTCCAGGTTGTATGGGCCACGGGTTGGGTCCGAGACATCGCCCGTGTAGCACACAGCGGCCTCGATGATACCGCCAGCCGCACCCACAGCGTCAATGCCCAAACGCATGTTGTCAATGTAGTTCAACGAGTCAAAGACACGGAACACATCCATACCGGTTTGCTGAGCCTTTTCGCAGAACTTGTACACGACATTGTCTGGGTAACTCGTGTAGCCGACAGCGTTGGCGCCACGAAGCAGCATCTGGAACGGAATGTCCGGCACGGCTTCACGCAAACTGGCGAGACGGTCCCATGGGTCTTCGCGCAGGAATCGCATCGCGACATCGAACGTCGCACCGCCCCACATCTCAAGCGAGTACGCGTTGCGCATCGCGATCTGCGTCGCTGGCGCAATCGCAAGCAAATCACGGGTACGCACACGCGTCGCCAGCAACGACTGGTGGGCATCACGCCACGTCGTATCCGTGAGCAGCAGACCCTTGTTTTCGCGCACAGCCTTCGCAAACGCGGCTGGACCGTGCTTGACGTAGATCTGGCGCAGCGATTCTTGCTTCTGATCCGCAGCGCTCGGTGGCGAGAGCACAGGGATCAATGGGTCGACCTTCGATGGCGCTGGGCCAGTCGCACCGAGAGCCTTCTCTGGGCCGTTCACAATTGTGTTACCAATGTACTTGAGCAGCTTTTGGCCACGGTTCGTCGACGTCGATGGGCTCAGCAACTGTGGGTTCTCAGCAATGAAGCTCGTGTCGACGACGCCCTTGATAAAGTCGGGGTGGTTGAGCACATTCGCCAGGAAACTCTTGTTCGTCGTGACGCCACGGACACGGAACTCCGACAATGCACGCTTCAGCTTGTGCGCACAATCGTCACGGTCCAGCGCACGCGCCGTCAACTTGACGAGCAGCGAATCGTAGTGCGGCGTAATGTGCGCGCCGACGAAACCTGGGCCATCGTCCAAACGAATGCCCATGCCACCAGGCGAACGGAACACTTCGATCACACCCGAGTCAGGCTGGAAGCCCGTCGACGGGTTTTCCGTCGTCACACGGCACTGCATGGCGTGGCCGCGTGGAACAATCTTGTCCTGGCTCAAGCCAAGGTCCTCGAAGCTCTCGCCACCAGCGAGACGGATCTGCGATTGCACGAGATCCACACCCGTAATCTCTTCCGTGATCGTATGCTCAACCTGGATACGTGGGTTCACTTCAATAAAGTAGTGACGGCCTTGCTGGTCGACGAGGAACTCGACGGTACCGGCATTGAAGTACTTGGCAGCCCTGGTCAATCGCACGGCATCTTCGATCATCGCCTTTTCGGTTGCAGGTGGGAGACCGACGGCCGGGGCCGTCTCCAGCACCTTTTGGTGGCGACGCTGCACCGAGCAATCACGGTGGTACAAGTGCACGACGTTGCCCTTGCCATCACCCAGGATTTGCACTTCAATGTGGCGTGGCTTGTTCACGTAGCGTTCAATAAACACGGTGCCATCACCAAACGCCGCGAGCGCTTCGGAACTCGCACGTTCAAAGTTTTCCGCGAGTTCGTCGGCCGAGTTCACGACACGCATACCACGACCACCGCCGCCCATGCTCGCCTTAATGATCACGGGGTATCCGACACCCGAGTCAATGAATGCGCGCGCTTCCTCCAGGTTGTGCACAGGACCATCGGTACCTGGCACAACAGGCACATTGTTTTCAATCGCGATCTCACGCGCAGCCGTCTTGTCACCGAAACGAGCCAAGTTTTCTGGCGTTGGGCCGACAAACTTGATGCCGTTCTTGGCGCACTCTTCGGCAAACCCGACGTTCTCCGAGAGGAACCCGTAGCCCGGGTGGATCGCATCGATGTTGTTTTCCTTGGCGATCTTGATGATCGATGAGATGTCCAAGTACGCGCCGACGGGGGTCTTGTCGGCGCCCACGAGGAACGACTCGTCGGCCTTGTATCGGTGCTGCGTGAAGCGGTCCTCCTTAGAGAAGATGCCGACTGTGCGCAACCCCAATTCGTTGCCGGCGCGCATGATACGCGTGGCGATCTCGCCACGGTTGGCGGCCATGAGCTTCTTGATCGTGCCCATGTCGCGCGTCAGCAGCACGGACGCCGGCGGTGCGCGGCGCTGCACGCGGTGCCCGAGCTTCTGCACGCGGAACATCGTCAGAGTGTGCGATAAAAGCTTCTTCTTCTTCTTCTTCGGGTTGTTCTCGGACGCGCGCCTTGGACGAAGAGGGAGCTTTGGCTTCGGCTTGAGCAGCGCGGCGCGAATTCGGAAATGACGAGAGGGCTGGTGCTGGTGCGGAACCCACAGCCGGAGGAAAAACCCGCCCAAGATATCGACGTGTATCCTGCTTACCCTGATAGAGCATTCAAAGTGCAACTTGGACATTTATAGATTAATATAACAAGATAGAAGCAAGTTTCTTACTGATATTACATGAACATCAAAAATAGTTGTTACAAAAGTGATATAATATAGAGTGTTAAAGGTGAGTAGGACTAAAAGGAAAGCGGGGCATTGTGCAAACACAGGCGGCAGCTGGCGGGGTTATGCACGCGAGCCCAACAACATTCGCGTTTGGAGGAGGCGGTGGGATGCGCCGTTGACACGTTCCACACAAAAAACCTTGTTATGAAGCAAGGTTTTAGAAACAGTGGGTGAGGTTTTTCAAACTATTGACGATCTCAAGTGTGCGCATCGACGCAGATGCCGTCAGCAGGTCATCACCACAAAAAACACTATTTCAGTACATTGCATATTGTGTGTATGCGTAGCAGAGGTGGTGGGGGAAGCCGACGTGATTTAGTTGCCTCATCTCCATCCAGCCACCACCACACACACATGTCTCTCTCTATAAAACCAGCCAATATGCCAGAATGGGCAACGCACTTGCTCAAACAAATGGTTGCCTCTCTTTCTCTGCTTACAACACACTCAAGTAGCCCTCCGCAAGTTGAAGCAGTAGTATTTCACAACTCTTCATGCAGGATTGGGTGGTTAGCAAGATCGCTGTGCCTACAAGCCGACGTCACTGCGCCATCTATTGCGCTTGTTTAACATTCTGACGCACGTGGCAAAAGTGGATGGAGATGGAATTACAGCAGGCGAATAAAATGCACCACCACCACCACCACCTGCCCCTCATCTCCTTGAAGCTTTGGTACTGATTTACGACATCTCACATTGCGGTGTTCCATAAACGTTTCATAGACAGGACGCCTGCCCTAGACCTACCCAGTTGAGGTTTTTTTGCTTTTCAGCTTTGCACTCCAAGCACCAAAAACAAGCTCCCAAGAGCTCCATTGCGGGTGGCCTTTTTCTGCGGCCGCCATGGCGCTCGGTCTTCCTTCCTTCCGCTGCTGCGTCGTTTGCGTTTCCACCCCTTTCCGCTTGCGTGCAGCAGGATTACAGGCATGCGACCTGCTTCGTGCGCTGGCAAGTTGCAACTCCAGTTGATCCGTCTTTGGCTCTGATCCGCCTCGTCCAAACATGCAGAAAGATGTGAAGCCATCACATTCTGAATGCATGAACCAACAGACTTGACACTTATTCACATAAATGGGTTGAGCATGCAACCAACAGTGAACTGAAGTTTTTTGTTGCCACCCCAAGCAGCATGAGTCGTGCGCTCTCCTCCACTCGTTCGCTGCGTCCCAATTGGTAGAGCGTACAGTAATGTATTGGTACTGGTACCGTAGCGTTGCGCCACGTGTGCATTTGCGCATTTGGTCATGCTGCCTGGTTGCCAAATGGCGCATGAATTCAGTGAAAAGGAGAGCGCAACGTCCACGTCAACCATTTACGGAGATGAGTTCGCTGGAATTCTTTTTTTCAGCCAATCATCACTCCTCACATCCAATTTCAACCAATCAGAAGAGAGAGAAGGTAATCCTCTCGGCAATTTTGTCAGTTTTTCGCACGTCCAAACATACTCTGCTTCAGCTTTGGATTCGAGAGTGCTGATGACCTTTCTTCTGCACTACCAGAAATTAACGCATCACCACAAACCTGAAGCTCTACTGCTTCGACTGAGTGCACAAAGATGCAAACTGGTTACCGTCTGAAGCGAAGCTCTCGATCGCTTCGCTGAGACCGTGGCGGAGGCACTCGACGATTCCAGTATTTATTGCTAAGCAACGCGATGAGAGCTACCAGTATCCGCCATGTGGATCGCGGTGCGATAACCGATGGTTGAAGTGGACAGTCGACTGGTACAGCAACTAGCATTGCATGCTGGAGAGTGTGGACAAATTTGGAAACGGTGCTGCGTTTGGAGTTGAGGACCTTCAGAAACAACAACCTGGGAGCAATATTCACCTCGTCGAGACGCTGTATGATCGGTTCAGGATCATACACCAAGGTCACCAGTGCCAGGTTCTCGGTCCAAATCGCAAACTTCAAGAGATTCGGCCCCATTCCCATTCTAGATGGTGTGCAAACATCACAAGCATTCACTCAACCATACACAGGCGCTGGGATACGATCGCGTACAAGATAAGGCCTTCGAACCGTAGCTTTGGACTCGCTTCATAGCGCGGATGGCTTTGGCGCAACGCATGCAGCTTCTCGAGCATGACTTGATCATTTTCAAATACCACGAGCAATGAGAACCATGCGCCTTGGGACACACCTTGAGTACGAATGGCGAGTGCATCCTGGTTCCTTGGAAAATGATCGCGCTCGAATTTGAGCACCGTGTACAGCTATCCGTCCATAGAATCCGTGATACATTTCCACAGGATGGCATCCACGAGCATCTGAACCACGGGAGGCTTTGCTTTTCTTCGTCTTGTGGCTAGTTTGAAGCGTCTGCCTTAAGGTCGCTGGTCACTTCTTTCATTCCAGGCCTCTTCTGCAACGTCTCAAGTCAAACGGTCACGTCCTTCTCCAACGCAATTCGAAAACGTACCCACACATGGAAAAAATTGACTCGACAGCGGGGCCCCAAAATGGCTTTGGAGCGATGGTTGGCGTTCCGATCTTTTGCTTAAGTACCTCGGCAACGTGGATCCACAATGTACGATTAGCGACACGCGCGTACGACCTCCAATGACATCCGCAGACGAGTATTCACAAAGGACTTGCACGATATCAGTAAAATTCTTCAATTCTACGCGGATGAGAAAACCGTCGGAGCAGCCTTCCTGGCGGTTTGCGCACAGGTACATGACCTCATCCAGATGGCTGTCGAGTGCCGCGTGGTCGATCACGTTCACGATACAGCCTTTGGTTCGGCGTTCATGCAGAAACTGCACCACGCACAATGAACTGACAGCAGGAACGCGGTCCATCGCTTCTGTCGTGTACCCTTGAGTTCGATGGGCATGCAGGAGCGTCACAATGTCCAGTCGTTGCGCACCTGCAGCTTCATCCATTGCAGCTGTCGTGCACCCTTTGGTGCGATGTTCATGCAAAACCCTCACGATCTCCAGTCACTCACCGCGGGCGGCATCGTCCATTGCTTGTGTCGTACATCCCTCACTGCGGTGTGAATCGTGGAGCCACAAGACGTCCAGATTGCCATTTTTCGCGGCTTCGTCCATCGCTCGAGATGTGAACTCGTAACCGTCGTCGTGAAGCCACGCGGCGATTGGGACGCGTGTTGTTGTTCGACTAACGAACAAATCCACTTCCTGCGGTCGTAGCGTGCGCGACACAGTCGGAGCCATTTCCGTGAGACACTCGACAACGCTCAGATTCTGTGTATCAAGTGCCGACTTCCAGACCCCTGGAGCCCACGTCTACAGCGGAAGACGTTCACTTTCGAAGTACACGGAGTGATAGAGCCATCCCAGTAGCGCCACACGCTGGTACAGCACGGCCCACCACAAGTCGCGTGTATCGAAGTCCAACTTGGGGTTGCTTTTGTACTCGGGCTGCTGCCACAGCCGATAGAGCGCCTTCAGCATCGACAGGTCGTTCGCTCGGATCGCCTTGAGCATCAACCCCCCACTAGATGGTGGGCGCAGACGGCTGGTCATGACGATTTTGAGTGTCAGGTCTCAAATAATCTCCCTTCGCATCGACTCAGCGACTTGATCCTCCACGCACGCTGCTGCAAACGGGCGATTCACCTCCTCACACACAGTGCTGACGTTTAGGGGCGTGCGCTCGAACGCGTAGACCAGGAACGGCAGACCGGGCATTCACTGCGTCAGCTGGGGCCAGAGCCACGCGTCTGTGAGCACCCGCAGAGGGGTGACGCAATGCGGACGACGCGGAGGCGCCGAAGCACAAGTAAATGGCAACATTTTCCGTATCGAAATGCTTGGAAAGCGAAAAAGAGCACCAGATGTCGCGGGAATGTAGACTGATCCCGATCGATGTAAATTCCCGCCACATCGTGCTCAATGGCTCACAAATTGAAGGCCAACGTTGAAGCAGCATGCGTGCTAATCACTTATGTGAACAGGGACTGGAGGAAGCAGTGAACGAAATCCAAACCAAATTCAAAATCAATCGATTGCTGTGTTCTCGATTTGATGTCCGAGGTAGCCCCGAAATGTATGAAACGCCGTTAAATTCCAACACACACGATGTTGCATATTTTCATGCAACTTGCTGAGTGACATTTTGGAGATATGTGGACGCAGATCCTTGGCACATCACAGTCAACAAAAGCACTACTTTTTAATGTGAAAATGTGTTGTAGCAGAAGCTTCTGAACACTATTGAGCATCTAAGTTGTTTAATTGGTTTTTGCTTATTTATCGCACAATTACTGAATGCATGCAACAAATGCTTGTAACGCTGCACCAGCACGCGATGCAAACACACGGCGATTTGGTTCAAGAACGCAGCTAAAGATTTATGGGTGCCTTCAAGACGCACCCTCCATGTTCGACTCATGCGCAACGCGTGTACCTCCCCCCATTCCCCTCAATTTTTGGATCTGCGAGAATATTCCTTTCCATCACAGCCATAAAATAAATTGTTAGAAGAGCCTGAAACAAAGGCTTCCAATGCAAACTCTCTTTAGGACAAAAGAACGTGCAGTCTATCTCAGTTTTCAGCAATAGTGGTGCCGATCGGAAATGAGAGGGGATTATACCTTCTCCGACACTTTCTCATCCTCAACGTTGTGAGCTTTTAAGCCATTCTGCCGTACCACTTTGATGTGCTTTTATAGGTTATGTAAAAGGAGTAGTGACTGAAAACTGAGGATGGATTGTACCTCACTCACCTTGAAACTTGAAATAAAGGCTTTGCGTGTTGACGCTGGCTTTAGACTGAAAGAGTGGCGGCTAACGTACAGCCATAACGCATATTCTTCATTCGACAGGCGGCAGAAGCACCAATTTAAGCGACAAACTACTTCTACAACAATTTTGGCTGCCAGCGCTTAATTGCACTCAGCCGAAAAATTCCTCGGCTGTGTTCTTAGTGCCAGCTTTATTGCAATAAAGTTGGCATTGAGAAAAACAATCCTTTTCGTTTGGCTCATGCCTCACGAGATTTAGAGTTCTTTAATTGTTTTCATGAGTGAAGGTTCTTCACTTTTTTTACTGATATAATAGAATAATCCTTGATTTTCTTTTATCAATATTTCTTCCAACAGAATTTTCCAGAATGACGCTCATTAATGTAGATCCGCCAGAACAAAATATTGCTGGTCAACCGTAAGACGTGCAGCTTGGTGAGCTTGGTGAGCTTGGTGAGCTTGGTGAGGTTCAGAGAGTTGCCCACTCCTACTCTTTCGATGTCGAAGGCACAAGTCGCGTCAAATTCACGCCCTACGTCTTTAACGAGCGAGAGATCCAATCACAGGCACCAACAGGACTCCATGACTACCGACCATTTTGAGCAAAGTCTGCGCGACGCCTTTTACCTCTGTGAGGGCATGGTTGAAGCCCAGCCAATGTGCGAGCAAGTTCGACAGCGCATCGCAGCCATCGCAGAGATGGTCGCAGATTCAAGTGCTCCCCAATGCGAAGTAATTAAGCCCACACTCATCGACAAGATCACCGAGTTTAACGCATTCCTGGGTCGAACCACTCGCCGTCAGACAGTGTTTCGAATAGCGAGTAGCCGCACAGTCGAAGAGAAGTGCTTGCAGGTCCATCTCGACCTCGATGCGCTCCTTGGGACGATCGAGATACCAGAAGCATATACCAAAACAGTTGCTTCGTGGCGAAATCAGTACGAAGATGCACTGCAGACGCAGCGTGCCGCATATAATGCGCTGAGCCAGGATCGGATAGCGATGATGCGAGAGTTGCGGGACGAACGCGACCAAGCCGAAGCGCTCACTCTGATCATGTACGAGCACAAGCGAAGCGATGGTGGATACACGGAAGCTGGGTTGAAGACGCTGAGCAATGCGTTCAGTACGATCGCTCGTTTCTCGCGCGCTCAAGTTCCAGCAGTTCCAAAACTGTTTGTCCCGTTCTACGAGGCGCCGTAAGGAAGGCGACGCAGCTTGCAGACGCGAGCAAGTTTTTTTCGTTCACGGGGACGCATCGGCGAACCTTGTTGCTGGGCGACATTTATTACAGAATCAACGAAATAAGTTGACCTTGCAAAGCCTAATGGCAAGCTCTGAGAAGCCAGGACCAGAATGATTTGGTGAATGCTGCAGTGCACTCGACATGGTCTGCACTGAGCAAAAGAGAAAGCGAGAATTGGTAACCACCACCGTTCCCTACGCCACGAAGTACTCAATGGATCCATGGGATACTTGGCTCGTAAAAACAGTAGTTGCGATCATGTTCGCGCAAGCGAAAAACAACTGACAAATAATATATCACGATGTTTTATCAGATCACTGTTTTTAATGCTTTGACCTTACAGTACGTCTCGACCTGATGCTAACGGCCATCACTACCAGCTATGACTGTTGAACACGACCCTCACCTTGTAAACAAATTCGTTTCTAACATGTTTGGTTTGGTGGTGATGTATATTATGTTACGCGAACTACAATATCCATTCCCCGTGCTATACTTCGCGAAACAGCTTCGACACGGAGTAACAAGACATGGTGAAAAGCGGAGGCGATGCGCTCTCAACGTCTCCTCCATTACAAAACGTGTAAGAGTAGAAATGGACATTGAACAAATGTTACAGGGCTGCAGATTCATTTCTAATACGCAACTGCCACTCAAGCGCTGTAATACACACCAGCAGGCAGATTTCTGATATGCAGCTTCAGTCACACCATCAAAACGCGGCTTTGCGGATCCAGCCCTTGTCACATAGGTATATACAATAATCGTTCGGCTAGCAGATTTGCTCAGACGCTCAGTTGTCACTCAATCATCATGAGTTCTGGACCAATTCAAGCCAAGTTTTCATTAAGATATTTCTTTCAACATGGGCACAATTGAACCTATCAATAATATTCAATCGACCCCGGATTTTATGTATCAAAAAATCCGGGGCTCATTAAATCGAACAGAAAAATGAATCGAAACAATGAGAAATGCCAAAATATGCGCGCTTTAAGTATTGGATGACGAAAAGTGTAATCAGTTCAAACTTTGAACTTCAAAGTGACCAACAATGTAACACTTCGAAGTACAGATGAGAGCGCGTTCACCGAACGGGTCTATCCCAATAACCTGATATAATTCATATATCGACAAGGAAAAAGTTCATACAGGTAAATCAGCAAATGCACTGAGATAAGATAGCTTAGGTTTTGACATTTTAAAAATGGGCGGTAAATCATGTGCCCTCTTCATTTCAACTGATGCGCTCTTTGAATCCATGCATCCATTTGTCAATTTGAAGCATACAAGACACACAAGAAACACATAGAATCAGCAAGCAAGACGCGCAGTCGACATGAGTACTCGTGTTAGACTGACGAAGCACCAGCATCTACTCATCTGCAAGAAGCGTAGCGAGTGTCCCGAGTGGACGTACAACGAGTTGGCAGAGTGGGCTCGGGTCACGTTCTGCTTGACCAAGTGCCCTGGGAAGTCGACGATCCTGGACATCGTGAAGCACGAGGCCAAGCTCTCAACGCTGTCTGGCGACTGCTTGTCCAAGATGAGACTCCGCTCTCACTACATGGCGCGCCTCGACGAGGCTGTGGCTGAATTTGTGATAGAAGCAGAGCTGTCGAAGACGCCAATATCTGGTGGGGAGGTCATACGGGCTGCTGGGCTCGCCAACGAGCTACGGATTCCGCGGCGTTGCCCGGCACGCTTCACG
>GL376570.1:104453-200740 GCA_000143045.1 Globisporangium ultimum DAOM BR144
TCGATCCAGCGTCCGGCAGCGCGGTCGACTGGCGGTGCACTCTTCGTAGGTTTGGCCGTGCCAGCCCACGCAAAAGTCCCGTAAGTACGAGTCCATGACCAGCACGCCACCGGTCACGCTTTGTCGTAGCCGAAGAAGAGGCCGCCGAGGGACGCGAAGATGCACACGATGATCGCGTACGTGCGCGTTCCTTCGGTCGGAAGATCATCGGCTGCATGGCGGTCATGAACGTTGAGTGCAACTCCGCCTGCCATTTTGTGAGATCGCTGGGATGCTTCCACGGGAGCAGACGTTTGACGACGCTGGTCTTGCTCAGTGACGAGAAGATTGGGCAATGACAAGGCTGCAACGTGCTGACGAGTAGGATTTCGTTTTGAATCGATTGAAAGCAGATCAGTTGGGAGAGACGACCATTTGAAGCAGGTTAGTTGACATCTGGTGAGGTTCTTGAGCACATGACGAGTACTCAAAAACAAGATCCAGCTTTTAAGGCATCTCCCGCAATTGACGGAGACGAGGCCTACTGTTTTGCGTGTCACCAATTTAGTATTTCCTCGTAAATAGTAATCGAATTGCGTATCGAAAAAGCTGATTGTCGTGTGAACTACAATCGACCGGCTGGTTATATCGTAAGACACTGTTGTCAATCCAGAGTCCATATGGGAGGCCTTTTTATGTGTCCGCTTGATTCCATTTCCAAAACTTTAACATTAGTTCACAAAAAGTGTCTACCAGATAAACGAGCACATCAACAGCAGCTGTTTTTGTGTGAAGAAACGCTGCTCTTTCGAGTCTGGTCTTCACGTGAAAACGACCAAACAACCGCTGTTGTCATGAGTAGAAACGACCAAGAGCAAGTCTTTCCAGGTCGCCAGGTCGCTTACAGCAGTTGGGCGATTGCCTGATTCGAAAGCGATTCGTCAATCAAGTGACATCAAGCAGGTTAGCAGTCAGATGGTCGACAGCGGGCAGGAAACTACAAAATAAAAGGAGAGCATAGGGCAACACGCTTCCTCGTCCTCGACGCAAAGGGCTTTCAATCGATTCAAAACGAAATCCTACTCGTCAGCACGTTGCAGCCTTGTCATTGCCCAATCTTCTCGTCACTGAGCAAGACCAGCGTCGTCAAACGTCTGCTCCCGTAGAAGCATCCCAGCGATCTCACAAAATGGCAGGCGGAGTTGCACTCAACGTTCATGACCGCCATGCAGCCGATGATCTTCCGACCGAAGGAACGCGCACGTACGCGATCATCGTGTGCATCTTCGCGTCCCTCGGCGGCCTCTTCTTCGGCTACGACCAAGGCGTGACCGGTGGCGTGCTGGTCATGGATTCGTACTTACGGGACTTTTGCGTGGGCTGGCACGGCCAAACCTACGAAGAGTGCACCGCCAAGTCGACCGCGCTGCCGGACCGCTGGATCGATTTCACACTCTGGTACAACATGACGTACAACATTGGCTGCATCGTTGGTGCGTTGATCGGAGGCTGGGTCGCTGACAAGTTTGGTCGTCGCGTGACCATCTTCAACGCTGGGCTTTTGTTCTGCCTTGGTACGTCGTGGGTGTGTTTTAGTCCCGACCAAGCACACGCGTCGCTCTTGATTGCGCGCGTGATCCAGGGCATGGGCGTCGGCAACTCGTCGTTCTCGCTGCCGATCTTCGGAGCGGAGATGGCACCCAAGGAGCTGCGCGGATTCCTCTCGGGCTTCATGCAGATGACCATCGTCACGGGTCTGCTGCTCGCCAATATCGTGAACTTGGCCGTGGAAGACCACGCCCAAGGCTGGCGTATCACCAACGGCGTGGCCATGGTAGCGCCGATCATCGTCATGCTCGGTATCTTCTTCGTGCCTGAAAGTCCGCGCTGGACGTATCAACACAAGGGCAAGGACGCCGCCGAAGCCGTACTCAAGAAGCTGCGTCAGACCGAGAATGTCGACCGCGAATTGACTGCGATCGGCGACCAGATCGCGGAAGAAGGTGAGCCTGCTGGATGGACTGAGCTGCTACAGCCGTCGATCTTGAAGCGTGTGCTCATCGCGATGGCACTGCAGGTGTTGCAGCAAGCCACGGGTATCAACCCGATGTTCTCGTACGGCGGCCTCATTTTCAAAGACGTCGTTGGCGACGGCATCATGTCGGTGCTCATTCTCTCGATCGTGAACTTTGTGAGCACGATCCCCGCAATGCGTTGGGTGGACACGTTTGGTCGTCGCCAATTGCTGCTCATCGGCGCCGTCGGGATGGTGCTGGGCCACGTGCTCTCGGGCACCACGTTCACAGCAGGTTGTGACGGCAACACGGACGACTCGGGCTGCTCCAAGACCGCCGGATACATCATCATCGTGGGCACGGCGTTCTTCATCTTCAATTTTGCCATCTCGTGGGGTCCGGTGTGTTGGATCTACCCGGCCGAGATCTTCCCCATGAACGTGCGCGCCAAGGCCGTGTCGCTCTCGACCATGTCCAACTGGGTCATGGGCACGTGCATGACGTGGGTCGTCAAGCTCTTCCCGTCGCTCAACATCAACGGCGTCTTCTTCTTGTTCTGCGGCACGTGCGCCATCTCGGGGGTGTTTGTGTACTTGCTGTGTCCCGAGACGAAGGGGCTACTCCTCGAAGATATCGAGTCGCTCTTCGTCAAGGACGGCGGCAAGCAAACGTTCGGCAATGTCTCCTCGAAGTACGTTGAGGTCCAGACGCCGCAAGTGTCGTCCGTGTGAGCAACGAGAGGCAGGGTCTTGTGGTCGAGAGGGAGATTTGGACGAAACAATTGCGCGAAGGGAGATGGTTTTGCAAATGGTTTTGTGTGTTATAGGTAAATTTCATGTTGTCAAATGGGAAATCGTGTTTGCTCGAAATGCGAATGCGTTGAGAATTTGGACAATTGCGTCGTAGCGATTTGTACGGATCGTGGACACGCATTTGATCCTTGCGCAGTGGTTGTTTTGGTTGACCATTGATCGCTTATTTTGCTCTCTCAGACGTTGCTAGAAACGCACGCACTGTCGCGAGTAGCTGGGCAGTAGCTCGTTCCGGCATCTACCAAGCGGTAACCGCTGGGAATTGTGAATTTTAATGCAATACCATTTGTGGATACGTCCCCCCCCATAAAAGCACGTCTGATAATATGCACTAGTAGCCATCTCGTGAGACGTGTCCACGTACCACAATTATTCATGCCCAAGAAATAAAAAAATAAAAAATGAATCGATGGTCATTCTTTAGGGCCGAGTCGAGGACACTTGCACATTTCTCCAATCGACCAGTAGCTTCTAGTTGCAATACGATTTGTTTGGGAGTGTGTTGGTCAAAGATACGTCAGACGTCCATGTACACAAACGTTCGTGTTCTTACACACAGGATTGGTCATGCTATGTAAATATGTAACTCACCCATTGCTTAGACGTAAAGTAATCAATCCTATACATTAAATCAACCACAGCGTATAAAGTCTCACCAAACTACATTCAACACAATGTATCTACGATGTATGGGGAATTCAGCAACCTTCAGCCGACATCCATTCGCCACGGGAACAGGCCAACCGCGCAAACAACACATTCACACACTAGCCTTACTTGCCGATCAATGGTTCCAAGTCTGTTCCTCAAGTACAGCAGCTTGCAAACGATATTCCGCTTCATCAATGCACGTTGTAGAACGGGACAAACAGTTTTGGAACTGCTGGAACTTGAGCGCGCGAGAAACGAGCGATCGTACTGAACGCATTGCTCAGCGTCTTCAACCCAGCTTCCGTGTATCCACCATCGCTTCGCTTGTGCTCGTACATGATCAGAGTGAGCGCTTCGGCTTGGTCGCGTTCGTCCCGCAACTCTCGCATCATCGCTATCCGATCCTGGCTCAGCGCATTATATGCGGCACGCTGCGTCTGCAGTGCATCTTCGTACTGATTTCGCCACGAAGCAACTGTTTTGGTATATGCTTCTGGTATCTCGATCGTCCCAAGGAGCGCATCGAGGTCGAGATGGACCTGCAAGCACTTCTCTTCGACTGTGCGGCTACTCGCTATTCGAAACACTGTCTGACGGCGAGTGGTTCGACCCAGGAATGCGTTAAACTCGGTGATCTTGTCGATGAGTGTGGGCTTAATTACTTCGCATTGGGGAGCACTTGAATCTGCGACCATCTCTGCGATGGCTGCGATGCGCTGTCGAACTTGCTCGCACATTGGCTGGGCTTCCACCATGTCTTCGGCGAGGTAGGCTGTATTGCGCAAAAGGAGTGTGAAGTGGTTGTCCATAACGTCCGGCCGACAATCGCGACTCATGGCTGAAACAACTTGGCCGTAGCTTGGGCCATGGGCGAGGAATTGGAGAGTGAGCAGCGCATGAGAACAGGAGCGACGAGCACTCGCGGTGATGTTGCTGGACGGCAGCTGCGAACTGTCAACGCATCCCTGAATCGTTCTCTGCTATAGATGGGTTGACTCAACGCATGCACTCAACGGTTGGGTGTCTCCATGGAATGGCTGGATACAAGGGTGGGAGAGATGGATGAAGAGGAGGATAGACTAGAACACAAGGAAGCAGAGGAAGATTATCCTCTATATTTATCCACCACTCTGTTTGTAAAACCTTTGAAAAGACATTAATTGCTAATGAAAGTGGTGTTGCAGAATGGCATATAAACTCTCCATGAGGATATAATCCCCTCTCCTATCCGATCGCACCTCTGTGGCGATGGAGGATAGACTGTACCCATGTGTTTATTCATTCCTCAGTCAAACTCTCCAAAGAATCGCAACTCAAAGAGATATTGCGGCAAATGAAAGACGGTTAAGCGATTCGATTGTACGTCGTGGCTTTCCTCGTCGCGCATTTCCTACAAATTGTGTGTGCGTCTTAGCATGGTGAGTGTTGACCGACTTAGTGGAATTTTGAGCTGTTGAGTTATGCTACAGTACGTATTTTTTTCTGGCTACGTACGTACGTTTGTTCTCCATCACCTCGTAGTCTTGACCAGATATGGCGTGAGGAGTTCACTTTCCCTCAGCGTATCTGGTATAGCTCCTGGTATATCCCTTCAAGCAAAACCAAATGTGCCTCAGGGTGAGCGTGTATCAACTGTTTACTCTTGAGCTGCTGCTGAGAAGCAGGACATCAATGATGGACTATTTAATTGTTCTGTATAACGACGGCTTTACTTTCTCTAGGAAGCAATTCTCATCTTCAGGGGCTTTCCATCGATTCTCTCTCCGATGAGGGCGGTTGGTACTGCACTCGCAATCGGAATAGGACTCAAGGACGGGCTTGCCACCACTGCTCACCGATTACAGCACTATGAGATAAAGTTGGATGTCTTCGGAAATAGCCAAATGATAATTCCAGCTCAGAAAGGTTTTACAACTATTTGTCAACCTCAGTTGAAACCAATTGCGGACCGTGTTTAGTAACTTATGATTACACTCGCGTGGACAACCTGGAATCTCAAATGTGGCTATGGACTCCCAACACTTGGCTGTTAGCCATGGAAGCGAGGGATAATGATCGAGGTTTTATGAACAAAGTTGAGACCTTACTCACTCGACAACGACCTGAAGGCTATACCTTCCAAACTACGAAGCTCCTCACTCTCATCGGTGTTAATGAGATATAGGGATTTTTAAGTGCAATCTCCCTTTCTGGTCATATCTGCATTTCAGATCTGACATATGAAGAGCTTTGGGATTTGGGATGTGGAGCAATAAAAACCCGTTTTTGACTATCAGAAAAAATGTGTCTTTTTTTATAAAAATCTATAAAAACACAAGAATGAAAAATCGACCATCGCTTCTTCTGATTCCAAGACATTCAAAGTCCCTCCTTATACCGGATAATAAACCTGCATCACAGGTGTTCTCCGATCTGATTCCAACACCCTAGTGCTCTCTTCCGTTATTTCTGGCAACACATCATGGGGAACGTCGCGTCGTCGGCGTCGCCTGCGTTCGTGTACGCGGCCAACGACTTCCAGCTCGTGATCGAGGCGTCCAAGGAGTTCGAGTTCCTGCTGGAGACCGAGTTTCAGGCCGAGGGCAAGGGTCTTCACGAGAAGATCTCGAGCGCGTCGCCGCCGCTGCCACCGCCGACCGTCAAGTCGCTGCGGTACATCGCGAGCGTGCGCAATGCGGTCGTGCACGATCGCAGCGTGAAGGCGCTCCCAAATCGCGTGGTGTTCATCAGTAAATGCAAGTCCGCGATGGAGGAGATCCAGATCATTATTGACAAGAAACGAATGGACGCGGAAACGGCAGCCAGGGGTCCCGTGCGGCCGACGGATGCGTGCTCCCTTATGTAGCTTTTGACTGTCCACACACACCAGCGCGTGCAATTGTTACCATCGACCCACGATATATCGACAAGCAGGGCTCTGTGGTATGTGCATTGCTCAAATTGCTGCTGGTTGCTGCCTGCCTAACGTTGTGTGCCCCTATTTCTTCTCTTTGTATTTTAGGTGAAAACACAAACAAATTAAGCAATGCTTGTATCACATTTTTCTTTTTTTGCGCAGCTCATAGACTCAAGACAAGACAATTACCGTTGGTGGTGCCAACACTAGCATCTCCACTAACCTATGCGGTGCCTTGCGGTAATGGTTTCGGAATCTCGTTGAGTTTTGTTTTGACATAATCAGCATGAGCTGCTGCATTCGTACCAGGTTATCGTGCATGCATTCGAGCAAGCGATTTGTTCTCACAAATGAACTGCGTGGCTTCATCCACGTTGTATACTCCTAAAGAAAATAACAAGCCACTGGTACAAATTCCAATTTCATCCGGATCACTGCGTACGACACGTATTGGGAAAGTCAGGGTTGCTAAAATCAAGCATGGACACTTGGGCTGATGATGCATCTGAAACCGCAAAGTCGGGGCTCGGTTTTACAGAAAATACTGCTTCGAGATGTCCATAATTCGCAGAATTTCTCCATCCTGGGAACTGTGACCGTAAACGCAGAAGTACGGAACGACCTGCTTGAACATACTTCACGAGACCATTTGGATGTTGAAATATCTTTCGATGGCGACACCGCTCATCTCTCGCTCGCAAGTCGCTGCAAACTCTTTCTCTCTCTCTCTCTTGTTGAGTTCGGTTCTAGACATCGTCGAGGTGATGGTCAACGTAAAGCTCATCGGCGCAACGCACTGGCGGTCGCCTGAGTACCAGGTCGACCAACGCTTACGTCAAATTTGTACTCGTTCGCGATGTGCATCCTAGAAGCCAAGCGCCATGGGGAAACCGCATGCTTCCTGTGGTTGTGCGGTACAAAGTGCGAGCGGGGCACATTCCAATGCAACCAGACGGGGTGACCGCCGCCCAGTGGAACCTCATCAAGCTCATGACGATCTAGGACCCGACGAAACGTGTGAAAATCGAGTGCATCGTCGAGCAACTCGCTGACTTTGCCCAGGACGCTCAGGCGATATAGGCGCACTTGCCACAAACGGTTGGCGCCAGCAGCAGCGACTCTGTGCGTGCTCGCAGTTGCTGTGGAGATCCGTTTTCTGCGAAAGAGCTGCAGGCGCGATCGGCGTCATGGGTGCTCGTGCACGAGCTCCACTTTGCGTCATTCCTTGTGATTACTTGCGCTTTTTGACTTGCTTACGCGCATCCCTCCATTGCGTCTCCCTCGTATATAACGACAGGCTTGCACATTCACTTTACAAAAAGTCATACATAGCAAGTCACACACTTGCTTTTATTCAGTACACGTTTTATTCGAAGACACTTTCAAAATGAGAAAGACGGTACATTCACAGTAGCAATAACCTTTATATATTGATGTACACCATCATTCATCAATGGCGAAAGGTACAACGCTTCTATAAAACACCTTATCAGTTTATACCCTTCTTAAAGCGAGCCATGTGCCGTTTTGTAACATTGGCACTCATTGCGTGCCATTTGTGTGCTTCCATGCCATTCCGCAATCCTCTCGCTTTCGCGCACATCGTCCAACATGGCGCCGTTGCTGCTGCTGCGATCCTCGCGCGCGTCTTCCTCGCAGGCACTGCGTCGCTCCTCGTCGCGTCTTCTGCAGCCGCGCGCGCAGAAATTTCACATCGGCCTCCGTGAGGCGACGGCGTCCGGCGACGCGCTACAAACCCAGAAGCAGAACCTGCGCACGCAGGGCGTGCACCCCGTCGGGCTCCACACGCCGATCTTCCAGGTCTACGGCAGCAACACGGACATCGGCAAGACGATCATCTCGGCAGGTATCGTGCGCGGCGCACTCGCGAGCGGCACTGGACGTGTGGGCTACATCAAGCCGCTGCAGACGGGAACCGACGACGACCAGCCCGATGGCTTCCAGGGCGACGCAGCGTTTGTTGAGAAGCACGCGCTCTTACATGCCGATAGCGAGACCCGAAGCGCTCTTTTAGACTGCTCGACGCTGTTTTCGTGGAAGACGCCTGTGTCACCGCACCTTGCCGCAGCGATGGAGGGCCATACGATCACGGACGATGCGCTCGTGGAGCTGCTCACAACCAAGTTGAAGACGATCAATGCGCAGCAAGACGCTCCGTACTCGCTTGCTCTCGTGGAAACAGCGGGCGGAGTGTGCAGTCCGTCAGCATCGATGCGTTTCCAAGCGGACGTGTACCGTGGCCTTCGCCTCCCAGTCGTGCTCATTGGCGATGGCAAACTTGGCGGCATCTCGTCGACCATGTCTGCGCTTGAGAGCCTCTTGTTGCGTGGGTACGATGTGGCTGCGCTGTGCTTGATCGAACAGGAGAAACTCGACAATGCTGAGGCCCTCGAACCACGCATGAGTGAGTTGGGAATTCCGATTTTCACGATGCAGCCAGTGCCTCCGCAGCCAGAACCTCTCGACCAATGGTTTGAAGAACACGAGGCTGTATTCAAGGACATCAATGCGTCTCTGCAAGGATACCACAAGAACCGACTTGAGCGATTCGAGCACGTCCATGCTCGTGCTGAAGAAGTGTTCTGGTGGCCGTTCACTCAGCACAAGAAGTACGGCCAGCTCTCGATCATTGACTCTGCACACGGCGACGAGTTCACTGTGCTGCAGCGTGACAGCAACTCGCTTGAGCCTATGTTTGATGCGTGCGCGAGTTGGTGGACTCAAGGCATTGGTCACGGTAACTCCAAGATGGCGACTTCTTTGGCGTACACTGCCGCTCGGTACGGCCATGTGATGTTTCCAGAAAATGCCCACGAACCCGCACTTCAGTTGAGCGAGAAGTTGCTTGAATCTGTTGGCAAGGAGTGGGCATCGCGCGTGTACTTCTCCGATGATGGCTCGACGGCTGTCGAAGTCGGACTCAAGATGGCGTTCCGAAAGTACGTGACTGACCACAACCTGGACTACAGTTCGTTCACGTCGAAAGCCGAAGCGCAGAAGAAGCTGGTCGTGCTTGCCCAAGCGAATTGCTACCACGGAGATACGCTCGGTGTGATGAACATTGCCGAACCAAGTGTGTACAACGAAAAGCAACACCCATGGTACCGTCCTGAGGGCATTTTCCTGAAAACACCGTCGTTGGCGATTCGTGATGGGGAATACACGATCGCTGTGGATAAAGAGATCAGCGGCGAAGGTAACGACGGAGCCACGGGTGAAAAGTTCTCGAGCCTCTCAGATGCCTTCAACTTTTCAAATCGCAGTACCGATTTGGCTGAAACGTACCGCAAATATGTTGCCCAACAAATTGAGGCTGCGCAAAGCAGTGACAATGGGAACGTGCTTGTCGGTGCGTTGCTGATCGAACCAGTTTTGATCGGCGCTGGTGGAATGGTGCTTGTGGACCCACTGTTCCAGCGCGTGGTTGTCGAAGAATGTCGTGCACGCAAGATCCCAGTCATCTTTGACGAAGTGTTTTCTGGCTGGTGGCGTCTGGGAGTCGAATCAGGCCGCGATTTGCTTGGAGTCAACCCTGACATCGCCTGCTACGCCAAGCTTCTTACGGGAGGTGTGGTGCCTCTTGCTGTCACCCTTGCGAGCGAAGAAATTTTTGAGACTTTCTACGATGATGGCAAGGGCGAAGCTCTTCTCCATGGCCACTCGTTCACCGCTCATCCAATCGGGTGTGCTGCGGCGTTGACGTCGTTGGACATGTACTCCGTTATGAACCAGGCTGGCAACCATCTCAAGAGCAGTGCGACCCGAGAATACTGGAATGCCAATCTGGTGAGCAGACTGTCCGAGTTGAGCCATGTGGCGCGCACCTTCTCGATCGGAACGGTCGTGGGCATTGAACTGCAGACGTCGAATGCAGGCTATGCGTCGAGCGAAGCGCAGGACCTCATCCGCGTCTTGCGCAAGAACGAGATCTATGCGCGAGCACTGGGCAACGTCGTGTACATGATGTGCTCACCATTGACGTCGCAAGAGGATTGTGACCGGTACTTGCACAAGCTCCACCACCACTTGGCACAGTACAAAAAGTAAACTGCATATAGAGCAAGCACACCATAAACAAGATAATGAAGAAAACACACAAAAGACAAAAATGACGATGCCTTTCAGCTTGCGTGGATGCCATTTGGCACAGGTTACCCAGCCTCAGAAGCATCACATGTTTACCGCAGACAACAAATACTCAAGGTACGAATCACAAACCCATACGCACAGTCATTTCCTCATCGCAATAGCCTTACGCGTTGTGTTTTTGGTTCTCGATCTCCTGCAACTGGCGTCGCAGAGTCTTCCCCGTAGGGCTCTTTGGAATCGCATCCGTGAATTCCACTTGGCGCACCTTCTTGAACGGCGCGACCCGATCCGCGACAAACTCCATGATCTCCTCGGCCGTGATCTTTGCCGCGTTGCTCTTGTCTTTCAGCACGACATACGCCTTGGGCACTTCTTGTCCGTCCGAGTCTTGGCCGCGCACGCAGCAGGAGTCCACGATCGCTGGGTGATGCTTCAAGATATCTTCGAGCTCTGCCGGCGCGACTTGGTGGCCCTTATACTTGATCAGCTCCTTCACACGGTCGACGACAAACACGAAGCCGTCGCCGTCCACATAGCCGATATCCCCCGAGCACAGGAAGCGATCTTCCGTAAACACGCTGTTGTTCGCGTCCGGGTTGTTGAGGTATCCAAGCATCACCTGCGGACCACGGTACAGCAGTTCGCCTCGCGCATTGGCCGGCAAGTCTACACCCGTGGACGTGCACCGCACGCGCAGCTCAGTGTTGGGCACCAATCGACCGACGCTTCCCTGTAGAATATAAGCACACCAGACATTGACAGACGTTGGATACCAGGTTGTTTGCTCATTGCAATGACAGCAGAGACTAACCGGCTTGCGGAACGCGTCTTCGCAGTAATTGACGGCAGGCGACGCCTCGGTCATGCCATAAATCTGCTTCACAGTCATGCCCAAGCGGCTTTTCACGAGATTTTCGAGCTCTTTACCCACGGGCGCGCCGCCCGACACGACGAACTCGGTCGCTGACAGATCGTATTTCTCCACGAGCGGATCGTGCGCCAGAAACAGCGCAAGCGGAGGCGCAATATGTGCGGTACGGATCTGTAGTTTACAACAACAATAGTAATACCCATGTCGGTGAATAAATGAATGCAAATGGCTCCATGTCAGCTACCTTATACGTCGACAGCGTCTTCAGCAACGACTCGGGCTCGAATCGCGGGAGTACGACTTTTGCGGTTCCCTGGACGATCGAGAGATGCATCATCATCATACCGTAGATGTGGAAGAACGGGAGCAGCCCCAGCGAGTGGTCGCCGAGTTTCTCGACGTGGTCGACTTGGTACGTGTTGGTCAAGATGTTGCGCGCACTCAACGCTACGCCCTGTGCACCCCCCCCATAATTGAAGGTTGTGAGTCTCTCAAGCACAAACAGTTACATGCATGGACGGACCTTGGGGATGCCAGTGGTGCCACTGGAGAATGGGAGCAAGACGTTCGAGTCCGGGTCGATCGGCTCAAACTCAAAGTGGCCGTATTCACGCGTCGAGAGCTCACTTGAAAATGTGATACAAGGCAGATTGACAGTCAGATACTTTCTATCACAGCAGGAGTTACAAAGTGAGAGGAGATGGTGGACGTACTTGACGTTCTTGAGCTTGGGTGCGTCCTCTTCGCCCATGGTGTACACGCGCTTCTTCTGGATGCCGACCATGTCGGCGGCTTCGAGGGCCACGTCCTTGAGATCCTTGTGTGCGATGATATACCGTGCCTGTGTTTATAATTCCGTCAAGAAGCAGACAGACCTGGCTGTCAGATGATTTCGGGAGTGTAGCTACAAAGAGAAGCTGCGGCCAAGGCGTACGTTAGCTGATTTGGCTTGAAGTGCGAGCTCTGGGGCTCGGAACATGGGCGACGACGGCGAGCAGACGGCTCCCAACGCCATCAACGCTACAGCCAAATGAAGAAACAAGCACGAAAACTGCATCAGTGTCGTAGAAGTCACGATTGATAGATATATGGATAGGCTCGCTTAGTGACGTACCCAGCACGACCATCGGGTACTCGACGCAGTTAAACGAGTGCAGAATCACAGCCTGGTCCACACACATTCACAGTCAGCAAGCCATGCATTCTCGATATATAAATCACATACAAAGCACTTCTTACATCGCCCTTGCGCACACCGTCCTCCGCAAGCGCGACCGCAAGCCGCTTTGCGCGCTGGTAGAGCTCGTCGAACGTGACGTTCTGCTGCGTGACGCCGCAGATGAACGCGTTACGGTCGCCGTTGGCGCTCGCCTGCGTTTTGGCGATCTCCCAGATCGTGCCGTCGGGGACGTTCACGGACGCGTGTGGCGACTGGAAGATGATCGACTCGACGCTGCTGCTTGGCGCTTCAAACGCGGCGGCCGTGGACGCGTACGCGCATCGAGGCGGTCGGGAATGGGCGCGAGGACGCGTGAGCGCATGGCGCAGGGACGAGACGAGACGCGCGTGGCGGGACAGCATCTGGAGGACGGAGACGAAGGCTTCTTGGGCGCGCGGCGGGCGATTAACGAATGGCGCCAAAAGGTAGAATGCCGCTGGTGTGGACGTCCGCCCTCCTTCTCTTTCTCTTTGTATGGGGATGCGAACTTTGAAAGGATGGAGAGCGGCATAGGTACACATGCGTACCCGCTGGGTTGTAGATTGGATACTTTGCAATGAATTAGTTTTTCAGATGTCATTTATTTACTAAAGAGGGTTTAATGAAGATTTGAGAGTGATCGATTATGGATATGAATCTATTCATACAGGTTTATGTGATAGATTTTCTTATGTGGAAGCAGGATGGTTCAGCTGACAACTTGAAGTTGAAGTTTAGCGTGTCATGGGTCGATACGCAAGCACACAACAGTGCATTTACTATGGAGTTGGTCGTCAACAAGGCCGTGCTAGACACAGCGGAGCTCTACATTTTGAATGCTTTTGCGAATTGCTCAGTAAACTACAGATAGATGAAACGTAAGGCTACTGGTACAGCGATCCGCTACTGCTCGCAGACGACCATGCTCATATTCAACCTGTCTAACTCGAAGGACAGCGAACACTATCCTTGTGATCTGGCGGAGGAGAGCACAGGGCGGAAGTAGCGGTACTCCTGAACCGAGCCACCAAACCATTGCACGACTCACGAAATCTACGCACGTTGCTCAACAAATTGGATCTAGTGGATGCTTTGCAGGACACGATGGACGCAGCGGAAGATGATAGGGATTTGGCTCCTTTCTACAAGGCGCACCGCACCAGGCTGGACCGGTGGTACTGTAGCCACAGCCATGCTGACTGGATCCAAAACGTATCACTGGTGATTACAGGGTCGCCCTCGGATTACAACGGAATAGCGGTACGGATTGCAGCCCCGAGTTGCCTCATTCAAACAAAAAAAACAGGAAAGTGTACCCACCCATCCCATGTTTGCCTCCAAAGTGATGGACGAAATCACCAGCGACTTCTTCGCCCATATACATGAGGACTTGGCACGGCTTCGAGAACGAACAGATGAAGACCAGGACTTTGCTCTCGCGAGTGCGGATTGGTGGGACAATGTGAAAAGCGACTTACAGAAGCAATATCTGGTAGCGAAACGAGACGCAATGGATCGTCTCAAAACCGGATGCCGAAAGAAATCCAACGATTGCAGCAGAAATTGGAGCCGCGCGCAACGACGATGATCAAGAGAGGATCGCGACCATCCCTGCGGAGCTGATGACCAGCATTCGGAAACGCATAACTTTATGCGAATACTGAAGGAGCCCATTTCTGCGGACAAAATCACCAAAGCAGTAAGCAGGTGTAAGCGCGACAAAGCGCATGGACCAGACGAAATTGGTAATGATTGGTACCGTGATTTCTGCGTCGAAATAACGGAGGTATTCGAACAGTTATTCAGCGTGTGATACTCTGAGGGGGTGATCCCTTGCTCCTTTGAGAAGCGCATATCCACTGTCTGAAGAAGATACCAGCAGCTGCGCGGCCGCTTGACCACCGACCCATTGCTCTCCTCAATACCGACTACAAGGTTTTTACTCGAATCTTGGTAACAAGGCTCCGACCACTGTTGACATGGATCATACGTCCGTTGCAATCAGGTTTCGTCCCAGGCAGAGTAATACCTTCGACTATTGATCTCCTGTTGGCTGCCCAAAAAACGGCGTCCGCAGACCCTTAGCTAGCTAGCTCATGTGGTGACTCTCCCCAATGACTTCCGAAATCTTATGATTCTCTCGACTGGCAATTTCTGGCCCAATTCAACCAACCAGTTCCACTTTTAGTTCCAATCACCCCGTAATTTATCATTTTAACCTTCCATCCGGTTGCTTGTGGTTATAATGGTGACAAATTAACCGTAATTCGAACAATTCTGAAACAAATTTACCATAAAAACACGAATCGAAACGTAATTCTTTCTGGCAATGCTATTGGTAATTTAACGTTTGGTTAAGGTAAATACGTTAAATAAGGCGTGAATTTGCCAAAAATCTGGAAGAGCACAATACTGTACAACTTACGATTGGTTAAACATCGTAAAACATGGATCGAGTGGAACACTCGGATCGAATGCAGCATCACACCCCTCCAACTAAAACTTCATACTTTCAATAATTGATATTGATCAAGCTCTCATATTCTGTTTCAACAAAAAAACCTCAGTGTTAATAGTTGTGGTGCCCATATTCGTGCATGAGTGCACTGACAGTTTGAGCCACTAACACGAGATGTTCACACTCCGTTAGCAACGAATATACTAAGCAAGATATGTGTACGCAATCCTCTGAAAATACTCTTGATGTGCTCGTAAAAAAATGTTGGCGCTTAACCTTGCTCAGCTATTGCAAAAACAAATTGGCATCCAAAAAAGGACTAACTTATGTAGTTATCTTTACGGTGAGCTAACATTAACCTGTAACTGTATGGTAAAGCCACTACAGTCGAGCCCATGGGTAGTCCGCCTATTCTCTCCTATATCCTGACAGAATTTATAAATTGGGGCGATGAGCCTTAAACTCATTTAAGCTAATTGCAGAAGTGCGCAATCACGCACATCACACTGAATGTAAAGCCTTGCGTATGCTAGTAGAGAGAGAGAGAGAGAGAAGGTCATTCTATTTAACTTATGATCTACATATAGTTTAAGAATTCCAGAGTCTCATTAACACTGCTGAGAGTGAGGTGTTTCTAAGTTTTGACGGTGTGGCACCGACGTCATTTTCGAGTAGATCTGCGACTTGGGACATAAGAACTCGGTCATTTCCCCGCGATTCGTCGGTGAGTATCTTCGCACTCTGGGAGTTCATTGCCATGTTGGCGAGAAGATCTGCCATTTGCGTATGTTAGTACAAAATGGAGGATATGAAATATTTTAGGTACTCAAAAATCAAGATGTGCATGCTTGAATACAAGATCACTTATATTTTTTTGCAAGATGCCCACACCAAGATCCTAGCGAGCTCGTGTGACCATAGAGCAGAAACTGCGAGTTTGCAGGGTTGAAAAGTTGCGACGATGCACCTACGAGCAACTAGCCGATTGGACCAACAAGGAATTTGAGCTCAAAAAAGAGCTGTCCGATTCCGAAACCGGATCGATTTGAAGAGAGAGTATCCCAATGGCTTCTCTTGCGCCACCCTTATGTCGTCAGACTATATGGGGCTTGCCATGTTGGTTATCCTTCCGTCTGCATCTATGAAGTTACGCTCTGCAGGAGTTCTTGAAGAGAGGGGACAACTGCAGCTATAAATGGCGAAAACTTTGGCATTCGAATCTTCGAAGTCTCGCAACTTTTGTGCTATCTAGCACTGTCTCTTAGTAGCCTCTGCAAACTCGAAGAGCTTCCGAACGACATCAAGCACTTCAATGCGCTGCGTAGGATCCTGGCACGTCATTTGTTCAATCAAGTACCACTGCTCGTCTGTCATAATTGCTGGTCGGGCTGGCCGTCCTCCTCTTTTCACTCGATACCCAACCGACGCGTCGAAGCTGTTGCTACCCCATGGTATATCGTTAGTCACCACTTGCAGAATGCACATGGCAAGTGAATAGATATCTGAGGCAAAGGACGGTCGAGCTCCGGCAAGGTACTCGGGTGATCTCCACTGCACCGCACCAATGTGTTTCGGGAAAACAGTAACTTCGGCAACGTTTAGAACTGAACTCAGCCCAAAGTCAATCAACTTTGCTGTCCCGTCAGCTCCGACCAGGATGTTGTTGCACTTAAGATCGCCGTGGACGATGTTGCGTTCGCGCAAATAGCGCAGCCCAAGCGCAACTTCGTAGAACTTCTCCCATACCAAGTGCTTGTTGTCTTTGAGCTTCAGATACTCGCTCAATGTACCATTTGGAGCGTACTCGCACACAATGTAGCGCTTTTGGACATGGCATGCGCCAAAAAACTTGAGAATATGAGGATGATTCAGCTGAGACCAAATTTGAACCTCGTGCAAGAAGAGCTTCGTGCTGATGCAGCCTTTATCACCTTCGTAGCCCAGAAACTTGAGGGCAATTGGAGAGCCCAGCCAAAATCCTTTTAACACCACTCCAAACGATCCTTCTCCAATACAGTCGTTTGCGTTGTATCTGAGTTCACTTAGCGGCAAGTACCGCAATGGCTTCGGCGAAGCAGTCGGAATCGAAATAGACGACTGAGCGATAGAGTTCGGCGCCGATCCATCTGGCCGGGCGCAGTATTCAACGAGCCTCACAGTATCGCTGTGGTTGGTGGAAGCTTCTGAATCGGTTGTTGAGGCAGTCGCACATGTGCTCCACTCGCGCAAATCGTCTTTGTACTTGTGCTTCCACTTGTGAATCGAACCTCGCGTGAAGATATTTGTCTCCTTTAGATAAAAATCCAAGCTGTTGTGAAAAGTTTGATGCAGCGTCGCAACTTTCAGACTTCGAACAATTTTATCCACCGAGCTTGGTGATATGGCTGGCTTTAGGCAATTGGAAAACTGAGACACAATGTTCCCAAATTCATCTGCCTGCCACCTTGGACAATGCTCCATCTTTTCGAGTTGCGAGTACAGATCGTCCAACCGTGCCAGCACATCTTGGATCATGTGTTCGATTTTGGACCACCTTTTGCACTTCTCGTGCAGGTAATCAAGTGCTTTGGGGACGGTTTTCACGATCTGTGGGATCATATGCGCTCGAACGTCAACGTGTTGTGACTGTGAGGAGAACGAGCGTTAGAAAATAAATTATCCGCCAACAGAATAGGTCAGTGACGCAGACTTACCATATCAACACCTCGGTCGATCTGCATTTCTTGGCAATATTCGGAAGAAGCATTCCTTGCTCGAAATTCGGCGCGCTCTTCGGTAGCAAGTTGCTCAAGCTTTTTGGTAACGTACGCTATTTTCACTCGATCTTTTGGTTCTGTCTTGGTCATTTTGTCGACAAGCTGCCAGTGAGCAGTCTCAGCATTTTGCCGTTGTGATTCAACCCAATTCTGATTCTCATGCCGTCGATCCCCATGTGGTGAAGACTCAGCAATCAATTGCAAGATGCACATTCCAAACGCGTAGATATCGGACGCGAGCGAGCCTTCATTGCCTTGTAGAAGTTCCGGGGCCTTATACACTCGACACTTTGAAACCCAACAAGTCGATCTGTGTTCCAACCCAGCGATCTGGGCTCTGAAGTCACTGCTCACCACGATGTTCTCGCTTCGAAGGTCGCCATGAACAATCTTTCGTCGATGAAGATATTGAAGGCCAAGTGCTGCTTCATGAAGTTTTTGCCATTTGAGGTCTTTGTTCTTCTCGATCTGCAGAAACTCGCGCAGGGTCCCGTTTAGCGAATGTTCATAAATAAACAAGCGAGGCGTACTCGTGTGACAAGCGCCAAAGAGCTTGATCACGTATGGATGTCGGCACTGGAACCACCGAGTTGCGCTTTCTTCAAAGTCCGCCAGCATCGCTTGAGACGTGGAGACTATGACAGTCGCACCCAACCATTCGCCGATGCGCTCTGACTTGCACTGGAGGGCGTTCATTTTGACATCTTGTTCGGGGATAAACCATTCGGGGACGAGAGGGGCAATGTGGAGTCCTAGTTTGTCTATCACATGCTGCTTCACTTGCTTGGGCAGATGCGGGATCAAGAATTGAAACACGTAAAAGATGATCTTGTCAAAGAACGCAGCTTGGAAAGAGGCTGTCGGACCAGGCGGGAGATATACAGTATCGATCGGCTGTCGCGCTACTCTGGTGGGCTCGCTTTGAGTTGCATTTGGTCGTTGCGGCGTCCGTGGCAGTGCCTCGGTTTCCATGTCTTCATCAACGATGATCGCAAGCGGCAGCGACCAACGTACTTGGGTGCTTTTTGAGTATTGAGATCAAGATACATGAGTTGCTGAGTTTTTTCTCTCGGGCTGGAGAGAACGGACGGACTAACACTCACAAACGCTTGCTGTTTTTCTCACACGCCAACGCATTTTTTAGAAAGTCAAAACGAGGAGATCAAACCTACAACCTCTATCTTCTTCAATCGATCTTCTTCAATCGATCTTAGCACGTTCGTTGTTCAGGCCCTTGCGCAAGTGTTCAGTCCCTTGTACAAGTGCGCTGTCGATCGTCTGCCCTGTCTGATTAGAATTGCCATCAATAAAGGAATTTGCATCATCGGAAAGAAATATTCAAAACAATTGTAATTGTGCATGCGCGATAAATATGGATTCGAGAGTCTGATGTTACTAAATGGAGTGGCTTGTCTGGCGGGTGATATGCGGTCGGGTCATCGGGGATGACATAGTTCGCCCAGGTGACGACGCCACACGCCGTCCTGGAGACGACATAGGACGCCCTGGGGATGGCATATGACGTCCTGGGGATGCAATATGCCGCCCTGGGGACGACATACTCCGCCGCAGTGCTTGCGCTCGCTGCTTCAGCACGAGCAACTCCTCCTGCCGCCTCGTCTCGAGGTAGTTGGTGTACTCGAATTGGTACTGCGTCGTGAAATCCGAAATGTGGCCGAGCAGCACGTCCAGTTCGTCGGCAGTGTCCTCCTCTTCGAAGTACTTGAGAAATCGCGCTTTCTAAAGGTACGAGAAAGAAAAATAGACAATGATTAGATGCTTTCGTATATGTCAGGAAGAATATGAACCACCCAGGCAGGGGACTTACGCTTTTGTTCAGCTGCTGCAGCAGGTCGTGAAGCGACGCCAACTCCTGCGTGGCGTGTGCTGCAAAATTCTCTGCTTCAGTCTCTGTGTCACTGTGAGCCTCAGAAACCAAATCTTGGATTTCGTGGATCAGGGATTGCAATCCTTCTTCCAACGACGTCTTCTCTGCCAGCAGCGCAGCAAGGGACACCTTGCTGCACTTGAAGATCAGACTGATTTGATCGTAGAAATGAGCAAGAGTTGGGACATCACGCTATCGTTTCGGGAATACGAAGAAGAAAACAATGCAAATATGTGAGTGTCAGCACACAGTGTACTCGATTTCCAAGCCCAAATATAGCAACACGCACCTCAATACACTGGACAACATACTGCAAGAATGTGATCTCGCCGACAAACGCCTTGGTTTGTGACAACTTCACCAACGAACTCAGTGAAAACCCGCCAGCGCTTGCGCTTTCGTCGGCGTCAGTGCCAAAATTCAGCAAATTGCCGATCTGCAAGATATAAATAAATAAATGGCGAAGTGCATGGCTCGAGCAGACTTGGTCGATGCCACGAATCAAAAGCTCGATCGAGTCACTGCAAATGTTGAAAATGAAGCAATCAGCAATTTAGATGCGATTGTCAGCGAAGCCTGGCCAACATAAAACAGTAACCAAAATGGATGTGCATACCGAAGTTCCTTGACTCGACTGGGAAACTCCTGCTTGAACACCAAGCAACCCAATTTGTCTCGAAAGCGCGGGACATCTCTCGTTTCAACAAGAAAATATTCAGCCTACAAAATGCGAAAAGCAAAGCAGGTCTCCAAATTAGATGACAGAAGTGAAAGAAAAGCATGGAAAGCATGCAAACCGTACCGTCCCCAAGATAGAGGTATCACCGTCGTACGCATTAATCGCTTCCTGCTCCTTGTGGTCTGGCCACATATCCATCAAGGACTTCAAGTGCGCGGTCGACAGCACGTCTGAGTTCATCGCCAAAATCTCGCGTTTCAATTCGGAAAATGGAATCTTCACTCTCGCCAGCGTAATTGCAATGTTTTGCGACTTCTTCATGTCAATCAGCGCCGTAATCAGCTTCTTTTTGTCGTCTCCACCATTAATCAAATCATTCTTGCCACCAGCAAGCTTACTTTTTCCGTCGTTGATCGTCTTGACGAACAGTTTCTCCAGCATCTCCCTGCTTTCCCGCGAAATCTGGATCTCACTCATTGTGTCTTCGACAATAGGGAAATTCCAGAGGCTATCGGGGCAAACAATATGCGCGGACAGAGTTCGTTTTACCTCCCAATGAAGCTTCTTGCGGATGGATTTGGCCTTTTTGATTATAGCTGACGGGTCCACGAGAGATCCTGCGGTCGAGGTGTCAGCAGAAACTGAGTGGGGTCCGTCCAACTCTTTCGGATCGATTCCAGCTAGGCGCATCTTGTGCTCGACCACAGGCCGGGGAAGTCCTATTTTCAGCATAGCAAAGTATTTCTCGTACTTCGCTCTGTGTGCAGCGATTTCTGCTTCGGTCGGACCTACTGGCACAATTGAAACTCGCGGGCCATCCAGCTCAATTGGATCGATCCCAGCTAGGCGCATCTTGTGCTCAACAACCTGTCGTGGAAGCCCCACCTTCAACATGGCAAAGTACTTCTCGTACTTCGCTCTGTGTGCAGCGATTTCTGCTTCGGTCGGACCTACTGGCACAATTGAAACTCGCGGGCCATCCAGCTCAATTGGATCGATCCCAGCTAGGCGCATCTTGTGCTCAACAACCTGTCGTGGAAGCCCCACCTTCAACATGGCAAAGTACTTCTCGTACTTTGCTCTGTGCGCCGCAATCTCTGCTTCAGTTGGCCCAGCGGGTGCGACAGTTACTCGAGGTCCGTCCAGTTCGATTGGATCGATCCCAGCCAGACGCATCTTGTGCTCAACAACCTGTCGTGGAAGCCCCACCTTCAACATGGCAAAGTATTTCTCGTACTTTGCTCTGTGTGCTGCAATCTCTTCTTCAGTCGGACCGTCAGCTACGGGAGTGTTGCTGCCGACTTCCGTCGTCACCGAATTCTCCCAGGCGCTATTTCTCGTTTGCCCTAGTTGATACTCTGGGTCGCTCTTTTTCCACTCGGTGTGCACCCGATTACTTACATTGAGATTGTACTCTTGAAGAAAGCAGTCCAGTTCCTTGTGGAACCCTCGGAGGTGCGTCGCCATCGAGCAGCTCCCAATGTATCGCGAGATAATACTCTGATTTTCCGCTTCGCACTTGAGCAGGAACTTACACACATGGAACACAATGTTGGCAAACTCGGTCTGGGCAGTAGCAATAGTAGCAGCAGTATCACCGCTGTCTGCGTTAGGCTCGCGAAGCTGGACGCAGATATCTTTGAGCCGATCCACAACATTCAGGCATTTGTCCTGGAATTCATCGGTCGATTTACACAAGTCGGCGATTTTCTCGAGCGTCGTAGGCAGCAATGGCGCGCTGTCCTTTTCAGATGGCTCACCGGTGGCTGTCACTGTGCCAAGAGAGCCACCTGCGTCGATCAGGAGCGGCACCATGTCTGGGCGATCGAACCGCGTCGCAGCGATCAGCGCCGTCTCACCGTCCTCGCCTCGAACATTCACGGACGTGCCGATCTCGATGAGCAGCTTGACCATCTCAAAGTCGCCGCGTTGGCTCGCGATGATCACCGGCGGTTCCTGGTCGCTAAAGTACGAGCTCCACGTCAGCGACTTGCTCGGATCCTCTTGAGTGCCTGCATTTCCACTGTCAAATGGCGTGAGCCAGCTCGTTGGCGTTACTGGGAACGGAGCCGCGAGCGTGAGCGTCGCAATCGCATGGACAGTGTCGTCCAGCGCGTTCTCCTGTTGAATGTCCCCAGTCTCTTCTTCCTCCCGGGCTTTTGAAAAGGACGAGAATGAACACGTCGGCGTACAACTCGCCCGTCGTTGGCGTCTTGGCGATCTTGCTTTCTTGTTAGCAGCGCCGTCTTTCCCATTGAACGGGATCGGGGACACGGCGGCGTTCCCCCATGTCGCGGTGCGGCCGATGAACTCGATCGCAACGCGCAGCGTGTCGTGCGCGTGCGCAATCCTTCGTAGCGTCTGCTGCTGGCTGCTGCTGCTGTTGTGTGGCTTGACGAGCGTGCGCCACGCGGTCTTGTCCGCAAGCACGCTGTCTGTCTGCGCGTGGCGCGCGGGGTCCCATCGACTCTCGAGCCCCATGCGTCCAAGTGGTATGTGAGTGTCTCTCCGCTTCTTCTCCACTGGCCAATCGAGCGAACCTCCGCGCGTGTTCTCCGCGCCTCTGAGATGCGTGGATTTTATTTCGCGGGGATGGCCACGCAGCCGAGGCCTGTCCCTCTCTCTCGCGCCGTTCCCTTTCATCACCCTTGCTTCCTCCGGTATCTACGACACCAATCATCCCATCCGGCAGATGATACAGGCCGGCGGGGCTCCGCCGAAAGCGATCCACGCGTGCTCTATTGCACTCTATGGGGGCGTTCAATATCAGCGCGTGCTTCCTTCATGTGGCTGCACGGGTGGATCGTTCTTTGGCTCAGAAGCGCGCATCCCGCGCGCTTGCATGGAAGGTTCGCGGAACCCGGATTGAATTTTTTGCGCGCAAAGGGTTTCCCTTCACGATACCGACATGCTGACGTACATCCTATAATGCTTCAATACTTGGTGCAAGAAGGTATTTCATATTAAATAATGTTTTTTCCAATTTACGTATACTAAAGATACATATTGATCAGATTATGAAGGTATCTTTAAATCAAAGGATATTGGTGGTGTCCCCTCCTCGTTTTTGTGGCGCAGCTTGCCAAAAGATCGCGGGAGCAACTGGGTCGGCTGTCCCGTCTCCATCGCTCTCTTGCTAAGCCCCCAGACCAACGACTAATTGATATGATTAAATGCAAAAGGTAACAATGTGTATAAAGGTTCGATGAATATCAAAAGTGTAGACTTCTGTAAATATATCTTCGATATTTTAGCAAACGGCTTGTCAACGAAAAATGATCGATTGCATCATTTTGTAGAGGGGATTAAGTGTAGGATGACCTTTGTTTGAGGGCGGATTGCTCAAAAAAAGCAAAGATTCCTACATCCTGGTGGAAGAATAAGCGCGCTTTCAACATTTCACCTCCACAACCATCTCTGCGAGTGGGAGATTCTCACCTGCGTCTACATGCATATATGCGTATATATGTGCGTGTTGGCTCGTCATGTTTATTTCGCCACGGCGTAAACGCCAAATGGCCGTCCGCCTCTGCAGACGACTCGGCTCTGTATTCAAACCGGCAACTGATTCCCCAACGAACTTCTGCCTCATGACGTGCTTTTTCTTCTCGTTTCTGTATATGTCCCATACCACATACATACATATACGCAGATGCATGTCTCGTGCTTTATGCTGCGTTGTTTACGGATCCAGCGGCGTGAAGCCGCGTCGCGAGTGGCGCCGCAGACACTTGGTGCCGCAGTACGTGTACGCAAACTTGGTGAAGTATTCGCCCACGATGGGCTCAAAGTCCTGCTTGCAGATGCTGCACTTCAAGTACTCCTTGGGCACGTCTGGGGCCGCTGGCGGAGCGTACCAGCTCAACAATCGGAGCGGATTGCCGGTCGTGAGCTGCTGGAGTTGCGTGTCTGAGATGTCATGATGCTGCAATAGACGCTGCTTGAAGAATGTGTCCAAGTACGCGTAGCCGCCGCCGCCATAGCGCTGGTACTGGATGCGCTGCTGCAGCGTCGTCGAGATGAGGAGCTGGTTAAGATTGCTACCTTGCTGGTGGATCAATCGCGCGACGCAATTGGCGATCGTACGGTCTCGAGGCGGCTCAAATGTGGCCGCTGTTGATGCAGTGATGCATGGGTTGATGAGCGCCACGTCGCTGACGGTCGAGAGGCCGATCATATTGAACAGCAGGTTGACTCCTAAATGCAGCAGAGTCTGCAGAAATGCAGTGTTTGCATCGTTGTCGTCGCTCCATCGATCCATGTGGCAAACTACGATCTTGTCGCTCTTAGCGTCATGACGGAGCAACTCGTGGATCCATGCGAGAATGCATTGCTGCTGCTCGCTCTTGGTAGTAGTGTCAAATGAGAACGACAAGTAGACTGGAGCGTGGGTCCGACATTGCGCCTGCAACAAAAAATAACAACACAATAGATAATTAGAACAGCATAGTTGCCGAAAAAACAACCTAAAGCAGACCTTACCAGCGCAATTCCTCTTGCAAGAATGGTATCTTTCTCCTCCAGAATGTGCGTGGTCACATGGATTTGCTGATAAATCGCACCGGCGCCAATCTGCGCAGCATTTAATGCCCCCTCGCTATTCGCAGCCGTGAATCCAAACATGAGCTCCGTCTCCATCACCTTGGCGAGCCGTTCGCTCTGATCTATTGGCGACAATCCCATGGGAAACGTTGCCGCGATCTTTTCAAACGCGCATGTCGTCACAACCGCAACGTGCACATTCGCCTTCTGCGCGACTTGCACGCGCGTGGCCATGAATGTGTCTCGTCCTTCAATCGGCAGTGTCACATCTACGACCAGCGGCCTCGCATGTGCTCTGTCGTCCTTAAACGCTTGGCCCAAGATCTCCAGCTCTCGGAACGCTTCGTCTTCCTTCTCGAGCACGAGGTTTTGGCCGCCGAGCGCCAGCGGCGACACGCGGTACGCTTGGAGATCTTCGTTGCGAATGCCATTGAGTGACGACGAAGGCGCAACGGAGGTGCTGCTGCTGTTATTCGTGGTAGCGGTTGGTGCTGCGTGCGCTGTGATGCGGTGCAGCACGTGCTCGTGCGGCAGCACCTGCGCCACGGCCTCAGGCGCCACGATGCCCGCCACCGTGCGAATCATTTTCACTATTGGACAAAATACTGATCCATTATTGGTGATTGGATGAGTGATGGTCAGTAAGGGGTGAAAAGACAAAAGAGGATATATATTGCCAATTGCAGTACTACACAAACCAATTTAAAGTACAATTGGGTATATTGTGCATCTAAAATTACGTCCATGCAATCAATACTTTTGAAAAAATCAAAACGCAAACAAAACCAAAAACGTGAAAATGCTGCTGCTGCGCGTGTGTCGTCATGAGCCTAGCTAGATCACTGCGACTCGCTTCTCTCTACGCGCACGCGGTCGAGTTCAGGAGTGTAGAGTGCGGCGACGCTGCTGCTGAGATCGGTGACAACGGAACGCTTTCATGTGCGGATTTGTCAATTTCGAACGATGTGGAAGATCGGACAAGCGACCGAAGACTGCTGTTGCTTGGAGGGTCCCGCTCCCTCAAAGCATGGGACTGGCGCTCTCGCAACGCATGCGACTGGCGTTCCCGCACTGCCGTCGTTTCTCGCTCGGTCTTCCCTTCAGTCGTTCCCAGCCGACCACTCTCTCCATGGATCGAGTGACGCTGCTGGCGAGATTTCGGAGCTTTGAACGGTGACGACATACTGTGACGCGTCGACTGCGCCAGCTCCTTCTGCTCCTTTAGCCTCTGCTGTCGCTGTGCCTCTAAATACTTCTTGTGTTCACGGCGGAACTCAGCAGTGAAGTTGGAGATGTGGCCAAGCAGAAGGTCCAGCTCTTCACCAGTCTCTTCTTCCTCAAAATACTCGAGGAAATGCGATTTCTACAGCACAGCAAAATTCTTTTCGTTAGTCAATGTATGAGCAAACCACTGCATGCAAGTATACATTCTACTCACGCTTGCATTCATCTGATCCAAAAGGTCTTGAAGCGCTTCTAATTCGTGCTCGACTTCCGTCGCGAAGTGCTGCAGAATTGACGTGGCGAGCTCCGCATCGGTATCACCAGCTGTAGGGATCACGACTTGTGCTTCATGCTTCAAAGACTTCAAGCCTTCTTCCAAGGACTTTTGCTCCGAGTGAAGCGCATGAAGGGACACTTTACTGCACTTGGTGATCAAATTGATTTGATCGTAGAATCGCGCAAGGATTGGAACGTCTCGCTGCAAGCACAAATCAAGTTTACGATGCACAAACATTAATGGTCAGCAAAGATAAAACGATCTGAACAACGTGTGCATCGCAGCATACCTCAATGGACTGGACGACGTATTGCAAGAACGTGATGCCACCAACAAATGCCTTGGTCTGTGAGAGCTTCACCAGCGAACCCAGTGAAAATCCGCCAACGTTTGCGTTCTGATCAGACTCCGTGCCAAAATTCAGCAAGTTGCCGATTTGCAAAATATAAATAAATAATTGACGGAGCGCTTGACACGAGCATACTTGATGAATGCCTCGGATCATGAGATTGATCGACTCGCTGCAACAAATCAAACAATAATCAGCACAATGCTTCTACGAGCACGAGCTCGAATAAGCTCAGATCAACACACATACCGAAGTTCATGGACTCGACTTGGGAATTCTTGCTTGAACATCAGAGCACCCAGCTTTTCTTTGAAACGAGGAATATTTCTGGTCTCAACCAAAAATTGTTCGGCCTGAAAAACAAGATAGAAATGACAACACCGTGAGAATTCGCACTAGCAAAGTTAGCAAAACGACCGCAGACTCGCATACCGTTCCCAACAATGAAAAGTCGCCATTGAAAGCGTCGATCGCTTCTTGTTCCTTGCGGTCCGGCCACATGTCCATCAAAGATTGCAGCTGAGCAGTTGACAACACGGTTGGATTCATACCAATGATCTCGCGCTTCAACTCTGGGAACGGCATTTTCACTCTCGCCAACGTAATCGCAATGTTTTGAGATTTCTTCATGTCGATCAGCACAATCATCGACTTCTTTTTGTCGTCACCATCGCTTGCCGCAGCTTTCTTGGCTGCAGGTTTCTTTTTCGTGTCACTGATCGTCTTCACAAATAACTTCTCCAGCATCTCCTTGCTTTCGCGCGAGATTTGAATCTCACTCATTGCATCATCAGCAATTGTGATATTCCAGAGACTCTCACGGCTCGCGCTTTGAATCGATGACGTTCGCTTTACCTCCCAGTGAATCTTCTTCCGGATGGAATTAGCGCGTTTGAACTTCGAGACAGCAAGGCTGACAGCTGGAGCAGGTGCAGCGGCGGCAACAGGACGCGGCCCATCCAATTCCTTCGGGTCAATGCCTGCCATGCGCATCTTGTGTTCCACAGCTCCACGAGGAAGCCCCACACGGAGCATTGCAAAGTACTTTTCGTACTTTGCCTTGTGAGCCGCGATCTCCTCTTCCGTAGGAGCCACAATAGCTGGCGCTGCTGAGACCTTAGGTCCGTCCAACTCTTTTGGGTCAATACCCGCCATCCGCATCTTGTGCTCGACTGCTCCACGAGGAAGACCGACTCGAAGCATCGCAAAGTACTTTTCGTATTTTGCCTTGTGCGCCGCAATTTCTTCCTCCGTAGGAGCCGCTGGTGCCGCTGCCACAGCTCTCTTCTTCTTTGTCGGTGGCCCATCCAACCACGCCGTGTCCACTCCTTCCATTCGCATCTTGTGTTCCACAACAGATCGCGGAAGACCGACTTTCAGCATTTGCGTGTACTTGGAGCTCTTTTCGTTGTATTCTGCCAATCTCGCCTGGAATTCAGCTTCCGTCTCTGCATCTTCAAATCCATCGGAGGCAGCTGGAGCTGGTTTCGGTTCCGGTAAGGGTTTGTTCGGGTCATGATCGAGAATCGACGGATCCACTCCGTCACGCTGCATCCTGTGCTTGACAACTTGAGGCGGGTGGCCGATTTTCAGCATCTTGAAATATTGCATGTACGTCGGGTGGTCCTTGAGCGGTGTCTGATCCTTCGCTGGACCCTCCTTCGGAGCTTCGGCTTCAGCTTTATCGCCCTGTGGCAATCGTCGCTTTAGCATCGCAGACAGCGGATTCGATGAGCTCTTCTTCGGAGATTCATCTTCACTACCAGAAGCGTGTCCACGCTTCAACAGCATGTCTGCTAACGCTTTGCGCTTCGAACCTTTCTTTGGTGAATCATTATCGTCATTCTTGGAGCCTCCTCCTCGTCTGGAGAGCATCTCTGCCAACATATTGCCTCGGGAATCGCCACTTTTGACCTCCTTCTTTTGCGGAGAAGACTCTGGAGCTCCGCCGCGTCTTGCGAGCATCTCTGCCAGCATGTTATTGCGGCTGGAATCGCCGCCCTGAGATTTACTAGTATCGTTCTTCTTCTGTACAGGTTTACTGTCGTGACTACCGCCACCTCTTCTTGCGAGCATCTCCGTCAATAAATTACTTTTCCCGTCACCCTGCTCCTCTTGATTCGATTTCTCGGCTGCACCACCATTTCGTGACGCGAGCATCTCGGACAAGACGTTGTTGACGTCGCCGCCATCTTGCGGGGGTGCGACGACCTGCGGCTGCTCGTCGTGTTGGTTCGCTGGCGCCGCATTCTTCGCCATAAGGTCGCGGATGTTGATCAGTTTGTTCTCGGCGTGCACGGCCTGCTCGGGATCCTTAATGTGCAAAAAGAAATCCTGCATCTTCTCATTATCGTTCCAAGGCCGCGAGTTGTTGCTCGAGGACGACGACGGCGAGGCTGACGAAGACGACGACGTGCTCGTCGTATCGCTCTCGGACGCCGTCGTCGCGTACTCCTTCGAGACCGAGCGCTTCATGTTCGGGATCATCGGGATCATCGGCATCGTCGCACCTGGTGTCGTCTGGTTATTCGCATTCTGGAAATTCAGCGGCATTTGCAGAGACATCGGGAGCCCCATGTTCGAGCGCATCGGGAGTCGCGTCGCGGGACTGCCACCAATCGAGTTGAACCCCATGCCGCCAATGCCTCCGATGCCCGCGCCGCCGCCTAATCCAGGCGTGTACAGCCCCGCCGGGCCGCCAAAGCCCGTGGGCAGGTTCGGGTTCATACCGCCATGGGTGTGATTGTTGCTATGCGCCGTCGGCGGCGTCAGGTTGCCGGCTCCTTTCTCGCCGGGCACTGCTTTCGTCGTGATCAATTGCGAGATAAACGACGGCATCGCTGCTCACCGTCTGGTGCTCACCACGTGGCCAATTCGCTTTTTTCGCTTCGACTGATCGTACAGACAATAAATCGCCTCGCTCTTACGCCAAACGTGCCGATTCTCGAGTCGGACGCCAATGACGCGGAAACGCTGATGCTGTTGACGCTGACGCACGGGATTGCTGCCGAATACGCGCAATAGACACGAAGCGAAGGTTCAATCGCGGTATCCCGTCTTGTACCAGACACACACAGTCGCGTTCGTTGTATGTTGTCTTTAAGTGGGTGCCACTCGCCCTTATAATGCGCGTGCTTTGAGATGATGCGGTCGGAGAGAAGCCAGGTTGCCTCCCGCACTGAACCGTCGCACCGAACGTTTATGGATCCACCAAAACACGCAGAGACGCGCGACGGATGGGGTGGATGGGTGGGCGGATTCGGCTGGCGTTCAATAGCGTTAGTATCGTATACACGCACTCACAGAGAGAGATACACGTGTTAATGCGGCCTCGTCGCCCTCCGTCGCCCTTGCTTCCTCTTGGGATGCAGTCGTTGACTGTGGCTATAGAAAAGAAAAAACGACAAGCTGCACCACCACTGCTTTCGTGGCGGGTTGCCATACACTCTTGCGTCCACTATAGCAGACAGAGCGGACGCGTCATGTGGAACAAAAAACGTGGAGCGGATGAAAAGGAAGGGAGGGAAGGCCGTCAAAAAGAGAAAAAAACCTTGGGGGAAAATACACTCACGGCGCAATCACCAGTGCACACGAGCAGCTGAGGTTTTTATGTCGCAAACGAGAAAGATGGGGAGTTCAATCTCTCCCTTCTCCTCGTGACTGGATGTTACGCCAACAAAAATTCTTATATTGAGCTATTTTATAATCAAATACCCTGTTCATGTTGATGCTTTTACTCTCTTATTTAAATTCAGATACTTGAGCCTGTACTTGTTTAACTCATACCTGCAGAACATGTCATTTTACAATTAATCAATACAAATGGATGACTTCTTTTTTGGGGGTTGACGTAGCATGAGAGTGAAAGAGACACGAGGTTTTTTCTCTCTTCCCCCACAACATCAACCACGACCACACTTGTGTACTGTAAATGCATGCTGCACTGTACATTTTCGTCATTTTCGAACTTTAATGCTGAAACGAATGCTGAAGCACGACTAACGCTGTTCAGCTGGTAAACTGCAGCTCGTGGCGTCTGCACGTGGAAACACTCGGACGCAAAAATTTTCGCCATTTTTGAGCTGCAACATGCGATGAGAGTGTTTGCCACTCACTTCAAATTGTTATCATGGCCATGCACACTATCGGATAGGTTTACCCATTATTGCGCATCGTCCAAATCCATGTCCGGATTCCAAGACCCGATACATCCAGAGCTTCTCGAATTCAGCTCGTTGTACAATAAATTTTTATTCGTCGTGTTCTGGAATGTGTCGTTTGTGACTGACACTGGCTTTGACGGTGTGGCGTCACACATGGGTCACTAAAGTCGACGCGTGTCTATGGCGCCTGCTAAGTTGACACCAAGGTCGGAAATGTTTGACTCAACATGGACTTGTTGCCTACAGCCACAGGTCCGCTACAGGTCCGCTACAGGTCCACACGCATTCTCGTTCGAGCCGGCGCCACTCGACTGATTTAACGCATCAGTCACTTCGCAATCAGCGCTTCGCGTGTTGTATGGGACCTGCGGGAGAGTCAGTAGTATCCGCCATTCTTGCGCGCTTTTCTGCCGTTGATGACACGCTTTTGCAACCAGAGGAGACACGCAGCAATTGGTGCGTAATAGCGGCTCACATGTTGTTGCACTTGCCCGACTCTGTATATAAAGTACTACCTGTTAGTCTAGGATGTAGTACGGGTCGAGTTCAAGTTGCGCTTCAGGCAGCAGCTTGTCCCTTGCGCCTTCCATTGCTGCCTCCGACCTGCAACACACACAACGTGCATGATGTCCAAACTCTCCATGTATTCAACTCTCGACGGCACACTCACGTACCATTCGTCGTGAAGTCGATCGCTGTTTACAGTCGCCAGCACTTTCAGTGGCCGGTGGATGCCGTAGCAGAACGTTCGGTGGCTAAAATGGCAAGTGAGTGAGCGCACAGGCGTTGCCGTCAACAAGTTTGTTCGTGGCGCTTTGGTAAGCGAACAACAGACGGAAATTGCGGAAGAGAAAGCGCACCTGCGATATGAATTCTGGTGCTGCACGCTCGCGGACGACGTCCGACACCGGAACTTGCAGTAGCGAAAGACCGTGAGCTTGCTTGGATCGCCATACAGGGGATGGGACGCGTCCGCGTGCGTTAAATAATCCCGACGAATGTTTTCCTGATTTACAAGAATGCGTAAGTAGGACACATTCGGACCAGCCTTCCTTCACAGAAAAAAACAAAAAACAAATGCTCAAGATGCGCATGCGCACGTACGTTTAGAGGATGCATGCAACACGAGACGCAGTGCTCAAACACGTCGCAGCAGTGCGGCGGGTTCGTGTCGCATCGGTCGCATGTGAACTGCTTGATCCGCGGCAGCGACGTGTCAGTCTCGCTACAGCAACCGGGTTTGCCGTCGTCTTGCTGTGATCGCGTACAAACGTATCCTAAGGACAGCAGTAGAATGCATGTCAGTGCACGAAATAGGACACAAACATGCCAAGGCAACCATCATGCTGCAAACTTTAGGACGTACCCATGGAGTCTGTGAGGATATGCACGCCCTGCACGGTGTTCTCGCAGCGCAGCAACGTGTCGTCGGTCTGCAACCTGTCGCCACCGGCGCGCAGGAACGCGCGGCGCTTGGTCTCCTCGGGGTCGAGCGTCAGGCGGTCCACGATGATGTGCGGACGGATCTTGTGCTCGTTCAGCTCCCGCGTTCTACTCCATAAAGCAAGAAAACTACAATAAGTAAACAGCCTCAAATCACGTTTATTCTCCATATGTATTGCACATAACGTACATGATGTCGACGGAGTTGCCGTGTTGCATGCGCTGCATCCTGTACATCAAGTACGGGATCGCGATCAGCACGCACAGCAGCAGCACGAAGCGAAGCGTGTGGCCGCGCTTCATCGGATGCAGGCCCACACGGATGGTCTGTACGAGGAACCGGTCCACGAACGCGATGTACTGCGGTACGCTGCGCTCGATGAGCCGCAGTCCGCGGCGCCCGATCTCCAGCAGCACTTGGCTCAGGAACTTGAGCGCGCGCCAGAAGAGGAACCAGCGCGACTCGCGCATGCGCGGGTGCTCGTGGCTCGCGCGGCGCCGCTCGCCGTCGCGCATGAGCGCTGCCAGCTCCGAGTCGTCGGTGGCCTCGTTGGCCTCCTTGCGACTGCTCTTGGCCGACGCGCGCTCCTGCGGCACTGTCATGTTCATCATCATCGTCCCCTCCCAATTTGCATTTTGAGGTAGATATATACAATACTGCAGGTAAGACCAGTTGTTCATGTGGGACACATCATATTGAATGTAGAAGGGTATACTATCATAGGAGGAATCAAGTTTGAACAGGTTCTACTTGAAGTTGAAGTTGGATTGGGTTGGATGATCCAACCTACGATAGGCATTTTGTGACACAGCACACCTTGGCACAAGAACGAGCTGAAGATGACGGCATATCGCTCAGGTTTGCGCAGCAAAGCACCATCGTTGGCATAAATGTACTCGTATCATCCGGTGCTTTCCTTATGCGGCTGCCTGTGAAGGGCAGTTGTCAAACTTGCAGTGGTTCTCGCGGTTTCTTCTCAGCACGACGTTGTTGCCGCAGTGCCGCTGATCCGTTGGGCATCCGTCTCGGAGTTCAGGACACGCGTTAAACTGGCAGCTAGTTGACGCGTTGCGGCGCATGAAGAAGCCACCAGGGCAGACAAATGCGTCCTTTGCGCATTGGCCGGATGGCAGAGTGCCCGTCGTCGATGGACCGACGATGTCGTCGTTTGGAAGGGGTTTTGTATCTGATGATGGAGGAGATGCGCCATCGACGGTCGCGCTTGAACACGGTGTGAACCGGCAGCGGTTCCCAGGATCGCGGTGCACGATTGCGCCATTATCACATATGAATTCGTCCGGATCGCAGCTATCGCTCTAGACGCATGCTGTTGAGTGAGTATTGGTAATGGCACCAGTATGTGAGGTGTGCTGCTTACCGTTTGAGCATCGATCTCAATGCATTGACCAAACGTACATCCACGTGTTGGATCCCGGAATTGAATGTCGCCACCAGGACATAACAGCATGTCGTCAAAGCATCCCTAGCAGCGGTAAGCGACCAATCATCACGAGGGATTCGTCAACAATGGACGATTGGAGAGTTTCTATGCACCTACCTGCACGCTGAGAATCCAAACTAAGGCAACCACCACTGCCTTCCATAGCAGATAAGCACAGGTCTTTGCATTCATGATGGCGAGCAAACTCGGAGCTTTCTTGACCAACAACGGTCTCTATTAATGGAGACCGTTGTTGGTCAAGAATGTCACTGGTCACTTTGTGATCTATGCGAAAGGTTGCAGAAACTTTTTCTTTCTTTCTTCAAACAAACCAGAGAAATGAAAAGAAGCCGCGAGGAAAGCGTTGCGACTTGAGTTTCGGTTGTGTTTTTTGTCAACCGCTTCGTGTGTCCCCGATCCACAAACGCACGCGAGAGAGAGAACACAAGAAGACATGTGGTGCGGCTGTCAAATCAGCGTCTGCGAGAAAGGAGGCGTTGGTCCATAACCACCACCTAGGAAAAAAAAAGAATCCCAATCAAATGCGAGGCGCCATGGCTCTTGTCCCGTTGGCTGGCGTGTCACGCACGTCACGTGCGATCTTTTGCCGCGTCTTCCATGGCATGCGCCCTTTCGCCACGACCGACACGAAAGAGCTGAACCGGTCCCACGTTGCACATTGCCCAGCCTCATTGCCTTTGTGGCTAGTTCGTTGTGTGGGTGAACCGCGGTCCCGCCGTTGCAGACCTTGAAGAGTCACATTTAGGGCAGCGTTATGTAACCACCACCCGCACGCAGTGCTCGTGGCACCCACACACGGCGCGCAGGCCGAACTCCATTCATTCGCCATCTCGCCTCGGTCGCCCGCACTCGCACGTTGGCTTTGGTTTTCTGCGTTTCCGCGTCGTTTTGCAAGTTGAGCTTCCACATGGCGTCGGTCGCTGCTGCTGCTCCCACTGCGGCGCTCATCGCTGCGGCCGTGCCAAAGAACTGGGACCATGAGATCACACTCACGCAGAGCCTGATCATTGGTCTCATGCCTATTGTCTCGCTCGTGCTGATCTACGTCTTGCTGCGCGTGATTTGGAAGGTGCCTCGGTCGTCGACACTGCCAAAGTACAACACTAAGCCGTCCTACGGCGCCGTCACGACCAACGAGTCGACGCCACTGAACCAGATCGATCGTCCGAAGAGCTCGCTGGTTGAAGAAGGCGACGTCGCTGGCGACTATGAAGAGAGCTGGCTCAACACGTTTGACTTTGTGTTTTTCGTTGGCATGATGCTCTATCTGGCGCTACTCATCGTGTTGACGTACATCTACGAGCCGCAGTTGCTCACGTCGGGCCACTTTTGGATCATGCAGACGCCAAAGCTGGGCGTGATGGTGCTCGTGTCGCTCCTGGGCGGCATTGTGTGCCGCTACTACTGTGACGTCGATGAGAAAGGGTACATCATCACCAACAAGTCGTCCAAGTTCAAGGTCAACTACACCCGTAAGCTGCAGCACTTTGCGGCGTACATGGTGCCATTGGTGATCAAGTCCGAGGTGAGCGGTCCGCTGCCGCTCGCGTGGGGCGATTTCTTCAGCATGCTCGGCTTCCTCGTGCTCATCAAGCCAATCCGCGAACGCTCCAAGTTTTTCATGCTCCAGTTCAACTCGCTCGACCGTCCCGAGGATCGTCCGCACACGCTCACGTGGATCATTGCGGGCAACATTGCACCGGGCATGATCATCGTGCTGTTCTTCAAGTGGTTGTTCGCGGATCAGGGCGCGCTGACGTTCATCATCGTGTTTATCACGGGCATCGGCGACGGCCTCGCCGAGCCTGTGGGTATCGCGTGGGGCAAGCACAAGTACAAGACGCGCAGCTGCTTCTCGAAGAACAAGTACACGCGCAGCTGGGAAGGCAGCGCGTGCGTGTTCCTCTCGGGCATGATCTTCCCGGCGCTCCAGTACGCGGACTTTGCCAACTTCCACCAGGTGCTCCTGGCGATGCTCATCCTGCCGCCGACGATGGCGTACGCTGAAGCCACTGCTCCTCACACCATGGACACGCCCGTGCTCATGATCGGATGCGGCGTCATTCTGTACCTCATCACGCATTATGCGTAAGTGAAAGGCAACAGCGCCCCCCCTCCGGACAGCGAGTCGACGTTGTGGACTTGTGGGGGCTTGCGGAAGCGCAGCGAATTTGCCTTCATGCACTCAGGGACAGCTTATACAGATGCATATATACACACCCGCTTATTATTCCACGACAGTCTTCGCTATTTTGTTCGTTGCTGTTTTGTGTGTGAGCATCCTTTCAGGAGGAATAGATACGTTCACGTGCTCATTGTTCATGTCCATTGGTTATGGGCGTGAAGGAAAGCGAACCCTTGAACGAATCCAATGCTGGCGCTCACTGTCTCGCCCATCTCCATCGCCTTGGAGAAGGAAGGAACTGGTCTTCTCTCCGCACTGTGGCATCCTCAGTTGGGCATTCACGCGAGAAGACAGACTGCATAGATTGCCTCATAGCATGAGCACCGAGTCGTTGTCCTTTGTCATCGCTGCGCCAGAACCACAAGTAGCCTCTGAGCCCACGCTCTCGCCCATGCAAACCGTGTTCACGGACCGCACGCTGCTGCATCAAGTCTGTACCTGGCTGCCTGGCTGGCCGTCCGTGGTCGGGGACTTCATTACTGCCGCGTATCCAAAGTACGAGGATGAGGACGCCCGAGCGGACTACAAGTACGACCCGCACGTTTACCCGAAGCTCGTGGACGGCTTCCCCTCGTTCTCGCAGCTCGCGGTTGCGGAGAACGACTTGAACATGCTCACATTCCTGTACCACCTGCAGGAGGACCCGTACTACGCATTAAGTGGCATGATCGCATTCGATCAAGACCTGTTTCGATGCGCTGTGGCGTTTGGACGTCTAGAGCTGCTGATCTACCTCAGTGAGCTCATCCCCGATTACGCCACGTGGTCCTGGCAGTCGTCGCTCATGCAGGTCGCGGTGAACAAAGGGCGGCATCTCGAGATTCTCGACTGGCTGCACCACCATTGTGCTTCGGTGGCTGCTCTCAAGTTGCATTACCTCGAGCCGGACACGATCACGAGCCATGGCGACCTCGACCTCGTGCGCTGGTTCCATGAGCATGGGTACGTGTTCACAACGTACGCCATGAACACTACGGCGGAACATGGCCATCTGGATATCGTCAGGTTTCTCCATGAAAAGCGATCGGAAGGCTGCACCGTGAACGCCATGTCGAATGCCGCTGCAAATGGCCACTTGGACGTCATCCAGTTCCTCCACGAGCACCGCACGGAAGGCTGTACGATGTATGCGATGGACCAAGCCGCGGCCAACGGTCATTTGAATGTCGTGCGCTTCCTCCACGAGCACCGTAGTGAAGGCTGTACGACCACCGCGATGGATGCCGCAGCAGGCAATGGCCACCTCGAGATTGTCCAGTTTCTCTACGAAAACCGCAGTGAAGGGTGCACGACGGATGCGGTCGACGGTGCAGCGATGAATGGCCATCTCGAGGTCGTCGAGTACCTCTTTCCGGACCGATCTCCGGGCTGCAGTTACGAAGCCGTGCAGTACGCCGAGAACCACGGTCACGACGAGATCGTTGCGTACATCATGGATAACGTCAAAGCCGTCGAGCAGTACGAGGAGCCCACGCCGGAGCTCGAGCTCCTGCAGATGTTTGAGCAAACGCTGGGCTTCTAGGAACCACAGACCCGAAGAGACAGCCAATCTCAAGTCTTGCCTATTGTTTGTGTTATATACACGTTAAATGCGTAAAGTTTGGTTCATACGTACATGGAAAGTATCTTTGCGTTTGTGTTTTACGTCATTTCAAAGCCAGCGCCGGATGAGATCGAGATGAGAAGCTTGGCGCGGAGCATCTTGTAGGACGAGTACGTCGGGAGCTTGAGCGTGTTGAAGCACGTCGAGGAGCTTGGCAGGAGCTCGTCGTCCTGGCGGATTGGGATCTTCTGGATGCAAAACGGCGGTGTCAGGCTGCTGAATCCTAGTGACGGTGCACGCTGGCAACTTGTCGTGAACCGCAGAAACGCGGCTTGCTCCGACGGCGAGAAACTGTGGAGCGCCTGCCAGAACCATGCCACGCGCTTGTCCATCGCGTAGTACCCGCCAGCGTACTTTGTACTCGCCTTCAGGTCGTCGACATCGATGTGCCCACCTTTGCCCGAGATCAGTACCTGGAGCTCCGGTTCGTTGAACATTTGCAGCCATCGGACGTCGATGAGATCGTTGAGACCCGCGCGGAATGCTGCGCATTGTGATCGAATCTGCGTGTTGAGGTAGTAGTTGGCCACCAAGTGGATGTATCGCGTCTTGTTATGATTGCTGACCGCAATGTTGCCTCCACCTAATGTCGTCAAGCAAAACACATACACGCCAGCAATATGAGCAACCAAAGTCATCCCTTTGCACAACGACCCTAATCACATGTGTTACCTGGGAGCAACTCGATCTCCTGTTGATCGCCAAACACGTCCTGAACGATCGTGAACGTCAAGCCAAGGTCCTCGACGTCACCGTCATAAGTCTTGAGAAACATGAGGTTCTAAGTCATTTGATGCAGCGGACACAGCACACAGTTAGCACTTTGCGCCGCAAACAATGGTGTAGCTTACACACACATCATTACCTTGTAGATTTCTGGATCAAGCGACGGGAGATCGTTCAAGTGGTTGAACGAGTGCAACAGCTTTGACAGGAAGAAATGCGCAAACTTGGGCTCGACGACGATGCCTTCGTACAGCGCTTTACCGAGAATCCGACCCACAAACTGGAACAGCGTCAAGTGATCGCTCTCACGAGAGAAATGGTTGGAAGCTGAGAACGGATTTGGGTACAGCAACTGGTCGCTTGTCGTGAGGAAGAGACCGTACTGGAGATCGAAGGCGAGGTTTGAGAGGTCAAGCCAGAACTCCTTGAACAAACCACCGGCATCAATGCCCACTTCTTCGCGCCCAGCAGCGTTTACAAACACGACGTTGATGCGCTTTTTCAGATTCGACTGAATCACGTTGAGCTTCGTGAGTCCGTCCTCGAGAATCATACCACGACGGATGCGAATGCGATAGACAGAGCTGCCATCTCCTTGGTGGGCTTCCTTGTCCACTTTGATAATGCGCTGGAAGAGCTTGACTCGATCTGGGAATGGCACGAGGTACGGCATCGAGGCTATGAGTTTGTTGGCGCGTGGAGTACCGAGAATCACCTCTTCGATGAGCTGGTTGCTGTCCAGCTCTTGAATACTCCTAAACGCACGACATCGGGACAAGTAGGTAGAAAGCAACAAAGAAGCGTAAGAGAACAGAACTACTACAAATCAAGGCCAGTGAATAGCAATGTACCAGCTCGTGACGTTGCAGAATGGTCGTCGAGAGCAGCGGTTGTACAGATCGCGCATCAACGCCGTCGCGCCATCGATGACAAACATCCCAAAGTCAAAGCCCCATGGATCCGATTTTGTCAGAGCATCCGAAACATTCCCGTGCACCCAATACGCTGCATGCAGAGCGTGCTTTAACGAAAGTACGAGTCGCTCGACTTGGAACAAAGGCAGTGGATACTCGTCCTCATACATCTGCAAGTAAAATGCAAACAAGATGATATCAGCGATGCAAATGACCCGTTCATGAGACTGCAACCAACCTCTCCGTCATCCATCACGGCAAGCAGGTGATTGTACGTCATACAGAAGAGCGTGAGCGTGCACACATAAGCGTCGGAGCATTTGGCGCGCACCAAATCAACATCCTGCACAAAAACAACACCCAGCATTAGCCACACACTAAATGATGGACGATAACAACTTGAGTACCTTTGCGAACTCCTCAAAGTTTCGAGTCTCTTGGAGCACACACCACAGGAAATGAACTAGCGACGACATTGTTTGTCCTTGTTCACTGCCGCCATTGTTTGTTGCGCACTGATAAAACGCGAGTGTGTTCAGCACTTTCATACCGTGAGGCTGAATCTTGTTGTGCTGGCGTCCCCAGCGGAAGAGGAACGTTGCCCAAAGTAGCGAAAACGCCTTGATATTCTCCAGCGCAAACGGTTCACCACCAAGCGCCACCTTCTCCAGCGAGTTCGCAACCAACATAGCGGAAGGTTTCGAGTCAGACGTGGCACCAGACGCTGCCAGTTTGCGCGCCGATGCTGAGGTGTTTGTTAGACTCAAACGTTTGGCATTGCTGGAATCATCAAACTCGTTGCGATGTTTGCGACGAAGCCCTGCTTTCTCGAGCAGATTGCGAGCCCAGCTTGCCTTTCCGATCGACTTCATCTTCTTCCACGTCGCTGAAAATGAGCCTGCAAACGACGATTCCGATGCAATGTCACCAAAACCGTATTGCTCCTATGAGTGTAAAGAAAACGACAAAACCATAGCAACTCAGTCGTTTGCGGAATCGATTTCAACGTGACGCATTTTTATAAAAACATACCGCAAGCGTTGGAGCTGTCGGATACATTGGAGTGGGGTGGACGGACGACAGCGGGTGACGAAGGCACTCCGAGTTGAACCATATCAGGCTGTTGCAAATGGTTCGCACGTATCGATCTCGCAGCAGAATCTGGAGCTGATCATTCAGCGCTTCGGGGTACACGACAGGCACCGAGTGGGACTCGGATACTTTTGTCCACGACACAGCGACGCCATTGGCCGCGTATGTCTCTGGTGGCACGGTCTGAAGCAACTTTGCCAGCAATTGCGCTTCGTTTCGGACAAGCAAAGGGGTCTTGCCTTCAACTCTACATGTTATTGGGAAAAGAAGCAAGCATTAAATAGGTAAACCGATGACAAAGAAATAAGCATTCAAGAAGTATGAGGATAACTGCACAACTCACCTTTCCGAAATCCATAGCAGGTTTCCAAGTAGCCAGGTTGACGATGGGATCCCCACGATGGGGGAATCCGGAAGATCCACAAACGACAACGGCGCAGCGATCGCAACGACGCGTTCCCACAGGCGCAGCTCTGCAAGCTGAAGTAATTGGTCCAGTGCCACAACTTCGTGCAGCAAAGGCACTGAAAGCACCTACATTCACAGCGCCATACCGTTTTCAAAGAAGCGTAAGTATGCTGGGCGTTTGCTTATCTCGACATGAAGTCATCCATCAAGACCGCCTACATACCTCGTTGATAAACGCTTCCATGAGTTCACTTGAAGAAAACTTACCCATGAGTTGCACAATGAGATCCACGATATCGTTGCAGTACATCTTGGTCGCTGCAGCCATTGAGGATGTCACTTGCTGGTGAATCCGCGCGTGCACAAGCACTCGTCGCACGAGTTGCGCCAACGTGGACGTCTCCATACTACTAAACAGCATTGTCTTCTCAAACAAAGGCACCATCATAGCCAACTTGCCAGACACGACATACTGTCGTAATTCTGGAGAGGCTTCTACGAACGTTGTCACCACTTTAAACAATGGCGCAGACGACACATTCGACGAAGACTGGAGGCAAAGATCAAGCAGCCGTTGTAGCATCCACCGCCGCTGCGGATCCGCGACAGCACTCGTCAAGCCTGCGTCATTATCTCCACGTAACATATCCACAAAACATGACGCCAGCTGCAGCAATCGCTCGTGATCCTGGTTACCACCTCGGTACGAGAACAAGAGCTTCCGCAATAGCTACACACACAAAGCAGCATCATACGATGAGCGCGCAACCCAACGCATCTACACACGCACACAATGTAAAGCAAGCGTACATCGAACAGCACGTCATACGGCAGCGCCATGTTCGGGTTCTGTAGGATCTGCTTCAGCTTGGCGATATCGCCGAGCTTCTGGTCCAGGTCGTTGCACACACCTGCGCGCGCGCGGATCGCCGCCATGCGGCCGCGCAGGAACGCCTGCAGTCTGCGCGTGACGCCATCCTTCTCACGAAGCTGCGAGCGCGCCGCGCGCTCTTCCTTCGCCCGCTGCAGCACGCGCGCACGCTGGTCGTTCGCGCGCCGGAGGTCCTTGTCGCGCAGGAACATGTTGCTTCTTGGGAGCTGTTCTTTGCAAGTATCGTGACTGTTTTGCTTTTGTTTTTTTCCAACTCAAGTGCACCCTTTTTGGCTAATAGTGTGCATCTATGCACACTGAAAGAATCATTTATTGGCTATAATCTTGAGGGTTAATCTCGTTTTAATTTTTTGACCAATCCAAAGCGAGTAAAATGCAGAATGTATTTTTTACTGCCAATCAAATGGACGAAACGGCATTGTATAGATCTTCACCTTCCACATGGGCATGATAAACAGCAACCTGGACTTGTATGTTCTCCACAATATGGTTTGTATTCATGCGCACTATCCTTTGTTTAATGGCCCAAGTCGCTGAGGCTCGGGTGGTCATCTGGGCGACGACCCTGTGGCCAGTGGTACTTGCGCTCGTGCTCTTCGATCGTCACGTCATTGATCGACGCGAAGCGCTTCGCCATGTAGCCCTTGTCGTCGAACTCCCAGTTCTCGTTGCCGTGCGCGCGATACCACTGCTGCTCGCTCACGCTAAACCACTCGTACGCAAACCGCACGGCGATGCGGTTGCCGTCGAATGCGAAGAGCTCCTTGATGAGTCGGTACTCGCCCTCACCGCTCCACTTGCGCGTGAGGAACGCCTCGATCTCTTGGCGGCCGCGGAGGAACTCGGAGCGGTTGCGCCATTGGCTGTCGACAGAGTACGCCTGCGCGACTCTCTTGGGGTCGCGCGAGTTCCACGCGTCTTCAGCTGCGCGTACTTTGATCGCCGCTGATTCGCGCGTGAACGGCGGGAGCGGTCCACGCGGAGGCTCGTCGGTACTGTTCTTGGGGACTTGAGTCATTGCGGATTGTGTCGTCGTTGAAGTTTGGCGTGTTGTGGTTAGTTGGTGAAAGATTAGCAAGTGAATAGAACGAGATCGTGTTGTTTCGATTGCACCGCCGTGTTCGGCTGATGATTACTGCACGTGCATGATTGGAGTCCGAATCCTGCTGCGGAGCCAACGTACTTTGAGATGGGTTCATGATTTCTTCCTTCTGCATACGTCTGGCAGTGACTCAAAGCATCCCCTATGCTGATTGACACAAGCGCTCGGAAACAACACGTAATTCCGTACTCTGATGAGTGTGCGCCGCCGCTTTGTCATCATGACATCCATGATCTTCACTCTTTGCCATCGGGTTGATGGATAACCATTCGTTGTATCCATCCATCAAGAGGTGGTAGAGAATGAAGGTCGTGCTTGGTCTCAACTGATGTCAAAGGTACCATGGCGGCATGCTTTGTTCGCGTAGCAATCCGCAGTAATCTGGCACATACTTCAGACGCATTGGCGCAGTAGCCATATGACTGACTGACTTTGCAGTGCTTGCATCCACAACGGCAGCGCAATGAGCTACTGTACTGGTGGTGGCGTGCTACACGGTGCTCGGGTTGTCATTGCTACTTTATGGCGTCTATGCCGAATGGGTGTATCAATTGAAGTCTGCACTGTCGAGCATTGCAGAGATTTTGATCAATCAAAAGCCTCGAAAGTCCCAATTGCGCGTGCTGCGACTGGTGATTGAACAAAAATATGTGGAACGTGTGAAAGTGTCCAGCCAGGCTTCACTTGTCAATCGACTGCCACAACAACAAAGCTACCAAGCGCTCCAATATGCTTCTGCGCAGAGCCACTCAAGTCTGTCAACCAGCCACTCGCCCAGCAACAAAGCTGTCCGCCGCTCGATCCGGAATGGCATTCTCCACGCAGACGCCCAAGAACAGTACCGACGAGCCTCCGCGTGGACCGCTCCCGCCGTTCACGCGCGAATCAGCGGCGATCAAAGTACGCGCAGCTGAAGACGCGTGGAACTCGCGCGACCCCAAGAGAGTCGCGCAGGCGTACTCTGTCGACAGCCAATGGCGCAACCGCTCCGAGTTCCTCCGCGGCCGCCAAGAGATCGAGGCGTTCCTCACGCGCAAGTGGAGCGGTGAGGGCGAGTACCGACTCATCAAGGAGCTCTTCGCATTCGACGGCAACCGCATCGCCGTGCGGTTTGCGTACGAGTGGTTTAGCGTGAGCGAGCAGCAGTGGTATCGCGCGCACGGCAACGAGAACTGGGAGTTCGACGACAAGGGCTACATGGCGAAGCGCTTCGCGTCGATCAATGACGTGACGATCGAAGAGCACGAGCGCAAGTACCACTGGCCACAGGGTCGTCGCCCAGATGACCACCCGAGCCTCAGCGACTTGGGCCATTAAACAAAGGATAGTGCTCGCACATTTGGAGTCCACAGTCGATGCAAATAAACACATTTCATCATGTATTAAGACGCACAAAACAGAACATGCATACTATATCACAGCCTTAGTTCGCGCTCGCGATGACCTCCGCAGTCCACTTTGGGAGCTCCTCTGCGAGCAGCTCGGCTTGCGTTTTCTGGACGTTGTGACCGCCCTTGTCGAATGCAAAGCGAGGCCCCGGGTGCAGTGCGTCGCTGACTTTTTGGGAAATCTCTTCTTCGATGTGCACGTCGTCCTTGGCCCACGCCACAAACGCGGGGATGTGTGCGACTTTCTTCACGTGTTCGTCGAAGAGCTCGTAGTCCGTCGAACTGCTTCTCACGAGCGAAGATACGTAGTGGCTCGTGGGCTCATTGTTCGGGAACCCGACGACTTTCGTGTACACAAAGTGGACTAACGACTGCGCTGCCGACGACACGATCGGGATCTCGGAGCTCACCACCTTGGTGAGCACGGCGCTCGTCGCGGGCCAGAGCGTTCGATGTGGGCGATGACCAGCCGAGGCCAGAAGCGCGATGCCGCGAAGGTTCACCTTGGCTTCCTCGAGGTTCAACGCCGCGAGATTGATCGTCGTGTGGCCGCCAAACGAGTGGCCGACAATAAACACGTTCTGCTCGTCCTTGCAAAGCTGCGCGAGCACTTTGTACACGATCTTGGCCGCGCCCATAGCTGAGATGTGTTCGTAGTAATTTGCCGTGTCGAGCACCTCGGAGCCGCCGAATCCAGGCAAGTTGATGCCAATCACGCGTGCATTCTTCTCCAGCAGCAGCGGCGACAGGTACCGAAAGTCCTTGTACGTGCCCGGAGCGCCATGGACGAGCACAATCGTCGGCGACGTCGACGACGAGTGGGCTGCAGGCTGTAGGTCAAAGTACTTGATGACGCATTTGCCCTCGACGTCGAACGAGCGCAGCTCCGGGAGCGGCGGTGGCGGCGGCCGCGTGCGCTTTGAAGGCTGCTCTTGGGAACTCATTGGCGCTGAAGACGAACAGAAGGAAGGAAGGAGGAACGTGTGCTGAAGATGGTGAATCGGCTAATGAGCTCTGAGCTGTCCAGTGTCGAAATCCAGAGTCAAATCGCGTCCAGCAATCATTTTCCCCCATCGCGTCATCATGACCAGCTGTTGATGCACTGACAGATTGGCATCATCAAGTTGAACAGGTTAAGACCATCACTCTGCTTTCGTTTAACTTGAGGTCAAGAAATGGAACATGGCGAATGGACCGATGGCAATGCGCTGTATGGAATGTTTTGACACAGAATGATCTGTGGTTGTTTGCTCATGGGGGAGTTTCCAAGATTTACATGCTGTTCAGGAGCGTGAGCTTCGAAGGCAAATGTAATCACAGAGAGATTGCCTGTGCCCCTCAGACTTCAGTCTCGATGTTTTGGGAGCATGTATTGTTCGTGCATGCATGCATTGGGGTCCTTGGATCATCGAGTCCTCAAAGATCATTGGAAAAGAATTGAGGAGAGCAAATAAAGCGGCAACTGGCGCATTCAATAAAAGCGAGCAACCATGTATGCAAGCACAAACGTTGTAAGGATCTCTTTAAGCGATCTCAGACAGCTTGGGCAACTGGCGCGTTCAAAAAAGATGAGCAGCCATGCAGTGCAAAAACAAAGTTGCATCGCGCTCGACGGCCTCATTCCTCAACTCGCTGCGATGCCAACGAAACTCAAACGCAAACGGAATGACGAACAGGGAGAGATCGACGGAACTCAAGAGGCCAAGGTCGCAAAGAGCCAGCGACCAGATGTGACAGCCTGGCATGCTGCGAACGCCAACACAGAAGTCACCGTGGTGAAAATGACGTCAAACTCCTTCAGCAAGGACAAAGGCAAAGTATAGCGATGCACAATAAGTAACGAGCTGCACATGCCGAACGAGCGTGCAACTTCTACATATGTGCCGGCTGAAAGCAAAACGCAAGTCGGCAGGTGGCAATGAACGCAAGCAATGCGGTGCAGCTTAACTTTTACCGCCGCTTCCATAAATTTCTGAAGATTTGATATGACCTCAACGGAAGTCAAGCCTACATGATGTTGAAAGACATTTTGGAACCGGAGTACAAATGCAAAAACTCCCGTGTGTTGGATTAGCGTGGGATATGCCCACGCCAATCCAACAACAAGGTTGACCACCAACCGCATCTACTCTTACCTTTGATGCACAAGTTTCTCGCGTTCATTGAAGAGCACAATCGTCTGAACCAGGCTACACCAGGGTTCGTGGAGGTTTGCACGTTCAGCCTCCTCCTATTCAAGATGTGTATAACGGGGCTTCGAGCGCTCTTGCAACGCCCGGGCCAAAAAGTTCCAGATCAAGGATCCGAGTGGAATGCCGTGGCCAACGCGAAATGGCGAGAGCTCTTTAACATTGAAACGTTTGAGACTGCCAACCACAAGTTTGCAGGCGAGATGTTGACGGATGGTAAGTCGGTGAGCATCGTGCTCCGGAAACCCAAGCGCAAGTCGACTCCTCGTAAAATCAACCTGGCGGACTATGATCTGATCTGGGGCCTGGATCCCGGTCGTAGGGATCTGTTCGTGGCTACCAACTAACTTGGCGAGAAAGTGTCGTGCTCTTCATGCGAGTACTACGAGGACACGTTCATCAACAAGAGCAATCAGACCATCCGACACTGGCAGGAGAGTCGAAAAGACGTTCTGGAGGCCATCCGGAACATGCCAACGAAGAAGACGGCCTCCCTGGAGCGGTTACAGGAGTATGTCAAGTTCATGATCCCGCGCGTGGATTTTCTGTATGGTCAAGCCTTTTTGAAAGCTCAAGTTGCGAAGGCACATATTCATGCAGAAGAAGCTATGGAAGGTGTGTCTGCAGCTGATTGAGGGTACCGGTCGTCGCACGATCGTCGGCTTTGGCAACTGGAGCAACCGCGATGTCTCTGGGTTGATCAAGAAATGTCCGTCAGGTCCTGTCAAGAGGTTCGAACGCAAGCTTCGCGAGTACTGTACGGTGGTACCTATCAACGAATATTGGACGAGCAAAGTGCACGCGGATTGCCACACGGCTCTCGTGTACCAGTACTCTCAGCGGTTATGCCGGGATGACATTGAAAGGTGTCTCAAAACTTACAGTGTACTCCATTGTCTGAACAATGGCTGCTTTGGTATGACTGTGAACCGAGATACCACCGCCTCCCGCAACATCCTCCAACTTTTCCATCATCAAATTCATGGCACGCTACGGTCCCAAGTGCTTTGCAGAGGAGGGAGAATCAAATCGGCAAGTGTCCACGAGTGCCCGGTGTAGCAATACACCGCGGCGGCTCGTAAGAACCCCTCTAGGATAGTCATTCCATGGCATTAAGACAAAGGTCCGGGAAGAAGAATGGGGCTACCGTAGGATCTGTAGAATTCTTCGCGTGACATTCTCGGTAACTTTGTACTAAGGCGTATTTCATTCAACAAGGTGCTGTGGATACCCAGGCCGTGTTCGATGCAGTTCTCGGACATCAACGAAAAATCACGAAACAACCGTTACTCTGTCATGATTAAAATGATTGTCTGTGAGAGAGAGAGGAGGTCATTCTATTTAACTTATGATCTACATATAGTTTAAGAATTCCAGAGTCTCGTTAACACTGCTGAGAGTGAGGTGTTTCTAAGTTTTGACGGTGTGGCACCGACGTCATTTTCGAGTAGATCTGCGACTTGGGACATAAGAACTCGGTCATTTCCCCGCTATTCGTCGGTGAGTATCTTCGCACTCTTGGAGTTCATTGCCATGTTGGCGAGAAGATCCGCCATTTTGTTTTGTTCTCGTTTTGTGTGATTCCAGGAGACCCACGCAAAGTTGTCGATGATTTGATTTACCCGAACTGCTAGTGGCTGCAACTTGGTCTGGCGTATTGAGGAAAACCCATTCCGGGCTGCTATAATCATTTGGCTATCTCCGAAGACTTCCATCTTGACTTCATAATGCTGTAAGTAGTGTGCACTGTATGCCAGGCCTTCTTTCAGTGCGCTGTATTCGCACCAATTGTTCGTAACTTCTGGTCCCATGTACGCATAGCCGTATGCTTTGAGTTCCCATCGATTGCAGCGTTCATTCAGGAAGGTGAGTGCCCATCCGCTGCCTCCTGGACCTGGATTGCCGCGTGCACCTCCATCAAAATACAGACGCACCGTCGCCCATGCTTCCAGTTGGCGCGAGAAATCTTGTCTCTCCAGTACACTGAGCAGTTGGTTCAGGCAAGTTGCATTGATCTTTTCTCCTTTGAGCGTTCTCATCCGATGTGCCACAGCCCGCACTTGCATCACACATGCTGTCCACACGCGCTGGGTACTTTCTTCGGTAGTGAGGTGTTGTCGTTCATGCACTATTTCCACTCTCGTTCTCCATAGCGATACTGGAATGCTTGATGTGACGATAAACCAAAGTTTCTGTAGTGCTGTCCTATGTTCCGGAGTAATGAAACCGAAGCGCTTTTCCAATTCCCGGAGCAAAGATCGTTGACCTGGCGGGGCTGTGCGGCTAGCAATATGAGGCAGGAAGAGATTGAGTGTTTGCTCCGTTAATGTTCGGCCCATCCATCGCCCTAGGAAGGCCATCCACACGGCTTGTGCTCGCTTGCAACTCCAGACTATGTGTGAGATAGTTTCTTTTGTCTCTCCACATCCGGCATTACTTGGGCACGCCGACGACTCGACCCTTCCCGGATGGAACAGGTTGAGCTGCATCGTAGAAATCCGGTATGTCGTCCACATTTGGTACGGCGTAAGACATCCTCGTTGCTTCCATAGATCTGCTGGCAGTCGGTACTGCATATGACTGTACCACTGGTCAGTTTTCGCGACTTCGTTGAGCTTGTCTATGAGCCCTCCAAGACCTTGGTACAACTTGCTGTGCAACCTCCGTGTTCGATTAAAATGATTGTCTGTCATGATTCTTGCAGGCGAGATTTTTGCAGTTGAGATTTTGCATTTAACTTAAAGTAATAGTGTGTTGCTTTTTGCTTTCCATTTCCATAAATAAAACACAAAGTCAATCAAGGCAGAGAGCTGTTATCATATGTGCTACTTGCTCAACCTGCACCCCACATTGCTTTGTCTTTGCCCCCTCGGTGTCATTACTTCACTTTCTAATATTGCATCACAATTTGAACACGCTGAAACAGCCAAAGGTCAGCTCGCGATATCGCTTGGGAAGATAATGCAGAGCTCATCTTTGATGAAGCTTTCACGCTGCTTTACGAGTTTAGAGAAAAGGTTGAGAATGAGTGCTCGTGTGTCACGAGATACATTCTGAATAACGCCGGCTCTGATTTGTCTGAAAGGCTTAAAACACAACAGCATAGCAAATTTGACCTTTCAATTTAGTCAATGCGTGTAAGCATTTATGTAGCAATGATTTCGTGCACCCAACGAAGGATCTCGACAGCGAGAACGTCCGCTTTATTTTTTTGGATGTTGTGGCCGCCTCGATCGAATGCAAAGCGCGGCCCCGGGTGACACTTTTCGCTCAGCTTGAGCGACATCTCTTCGCTAATGTGGATGTCGTTCTTCGTCCACGCCATAAACGCTGGAATATGCTTGATCTGCTTCAAGTGCATGTCCACAAGTTCAAAATCAGTCGCAGTGCTTCGCGCCATTCCCGATGCGTAATGGTTCGTGGGGGCGTTGTTCGGGAATCGAAGGAGGTTCGTGTACACGAGTCGAGTCATGTACTTACCCATCGGCGACACAACGGGTAAATTGGAGCGAATCATCATGCCCAAGACGGAGCTTGAAATTGGCCACACGGAGTCTGGCATACGATGACCGACTGCCGCCAGCAAAACCATTCCTCGGACATTCAGTTTGGTGTCTTCAGTGTTGAAAGCAGCCACATGGATCGTCGTATGGCCACCAAACGAATGGCCAAGCAGGAAAACGTTCTCTTCGCCTGAGCAGATCTGCGCGAGTGCGTCGAAAAGCACCTTGGCGCCGCCCAAGGGGACAACGTAGTCGTAGTAGTTGTCGTTGTCAAGCACTTCGGCCTCGCCAAAGCCAGGCAAAGTGACCCCAATAACTCGTGCATCATCCTGCAGCAATGGCACCAAGTACTTAAAATCATGGTACGATCCCGGAGCGCCATGGATGAGAACAATCGTCGGCGTTTGCGGTGTATGGCTGGCCGGGCGGATATCAATGTACTTGAGGATGCACTTCCCGCCTACATCGAACGAGATTGGCTCGGGAAGCTCTGGTGGCGGTGGTCGTTGTGCAGGCGGTTGTTCTGTGGAGGAGCTCATGATGGTCGTACTTGCAGCAAACTGGTGGGCTTGATGGCACGAAGAAAAGGACGAATGCGTTTGCGTGGTTCCGAAGTGAAATTCAAAACTAAAGAGCTATCCTGCGTCGCATGCTCTTCGCAAAGCAAAAGTGATCTGGCCATGATGTCATGGATCACTTTTGGTCTTCGGCGACTACTACTGGTAGCGTTTCCGTCATCAAGTTGACAAATCATGACCAACATTCTGCACAACATAAAAACCTTGAGATAAAAAACCTCATAATGGTGTGTAGCCATGTGTGACGTGTGACAGGCTACGATGCGCACAGTGATTATCCATTGTGAACCCATGACGCTTTAGATTTTTAGCCTGGATGAACTTTGTTGCAACTGGGCTCGTACTCACCAACTACAGAATGGATGGCTAAGTGCCTCTTGCGGAGACACACGGGTTTGTGGATTCGGGTCCAATAACTGGCTCAACAGGTCCAGAGCTGAAGCTGTGATTTGAGGTGGCCAATCGTGCAACATGCCTGGGTATTTTCGAATCGCTCCTTCGAGATTTGCGGCGATTTCTAGCTGGCGCTGCTGGATACTCGCTGGATTGCGGTGCTTGGTCGTGAATGGTCCGCCGTTTTTGACCCAGTACTCCTTCCCAGCGACCTCAATCCGAGACCGGTAGCCAAACCACAAAGGAAACCCACAGAGCAACTCGAGAAACACAGCGCCGACGGACCACACATCAAACGACGGCGAGGATGAGTGGGCGGTATCTACTCCCGAGACTACCAAGCGCGATGATGATGCTTGGGATGGAGGTGGTGGAGTTGACGGCACGAGCGCTTCGGGTGGGGTGTACTCTGGAGTTCCTCCTCCTCCGCCACCTCCTCGCCCTTGGTTCGCAGGGTACCGATGCAATTCCGACACAATTGCTGATCCGAAGTCGATCAATTGGACATGGAGCAGCGCTTTTTCCGACCGAGATACTGCGGCATTGTCGACTGCTGGTGCCTGCCATGGACGCAGTAAAATGTTGTCCGGTTTAATATCCGCGTGCACAATGCGATGCTCGGATAGAATTTGCACGGCTTCAAGCAATTGCCTAACAAGGCACTGCATAAGAAATATAGGATTGTATCAACGACTTCACATTGCCAGCAATGCACCTTCCCCTTCTTACCTGCACGAGTCGTGGGTCTGCTCTCATCTGCTGATACAGCGGGCGGTGTTCGAGTCGATATACGCGTGAGCCCATGTGGAACTCACCCTGAATAGCAAACACCAGTTCGTGCAGTGTACGCCCGCCTCGCTCGTACAGCAGCCAGAAATCACGTTTCGCTTGCACAACGCGGAGGAGGTTTGTGAATGGAGCGTTCCTTTTCGATAGTGCGCCATTCGATCGTTGCTCTTTGTGAAGGTTGCAGAGCATATTAGCGCTCAGCTCGTCTATCACGGGAGTAACCAACTTAAGCGTAGTGGTATCCACGTCAAGCGCCAGGTCTGGGAACAGCAGACGCCCGACGCGAATTTCTGTTAGTGCAGAAGCACTATGCGCTACACGAACCACCAGAATCTATCGTTAGTTTAATGTTTGCACAGCAAAACCCAATGAAGGATAAAGAGAACTCTAGGAGGCACCCGTTGCAATGTGCTTTAGCGCGTAGCAACTGCCGCTGGTGTCGTCTCTGACATCCCAAACTTCGCCAAACCCGCCTGAAAAGCATTACGGTTACTCAAAGAATCTACAAGCAGCGAAAGTCTGGAGTTTATCAAGTCTACCTTTCCCAATCCGACGCAGACGCGTGAATCCTGTGAACGGGAGCCCGTCGTCCAGAGCTTGCTCTGGCTGTGGTTGCATAGCGGTCTTGTACCATGCCTTCATTTCGTCGGCGCTCTAACAAAAGAAAAAATTCGACATCTTAGTGCTCTTAGTACGCTTTTTTCTGAGCGAAAGTAAGCAAGAGTCAAGGTTGTTAACTCTGCACGATGGAGTGACGTACCATTCGCCGGCTGAGCTGACACGCTTGAGGCCGGCCTGCCAGTGATTTGGTCATCGGCCTCCGTTTCGAAGAGATCTGTGGACGCTGCTGCAAATCATTCGTCGCAGGCCGCGTCGCTGTGATGTGGCTTTCGAGCCTTGCACGGAAGCTATTCATTGTGCTGGACTTCACGACCACGGAGTCTGAGCATGGGACCGACGTCGTGGAAACCATTGTCAAGCCTCACACAACGACGCATCAAGCGGAATGCCGAAAAGCCATCAAGAAAGGCAAGCAAAAATCTATTTTCAAAAACCAAAAGTATATACGTAAAAAGGGGGCTGAGAAAACAAAACAGGCTACGTGTGGGGCATATTCCATTCTCTTTCAATAAGTTGTTGTTTATTCTTCGTCGCTCGCGGCGTTCGCCTTGCTCTCGACGCGCTTGTTGTGCTCCTCGGCGAAGAACGCCAGCAGTTGCTGTGCGTCGGCGTCGGCCTCGAGGCCGAACGACTGGTACTCGGCCGTGTACGTCTGCGAGAAGCCCTGCAGCGTCGTGAGGAAGAACTCGACCTCGTCCACTTCGTCCAACATGCTCATGTACTCGTCGTCGCCCTCGTCGTCGTAGCCGTACGTGCCCTCGGCCTCTTCGCGCAGCTGCTTCAGGATCGCGTAGTACTGGTCGTCCACGACGTCCTCGGCGTCTTCGTTCGAGTCGTAGCCGCCGTTCTCGAGCAACTCCTCAAACTGTTCGGCGCCCTCGTCATCCGACTCCTCGCCTTCGATGTGGATGCCTGGCTGTGGGTTTTGGATCGCCTCCTTCAGCACCGTCATGGCCGCGAGCACGAGCTGCTTCATGTGAGGGTGCAATGGCGCTGGGATCTGCGCCACTGGCACCTTGAGGATCGACATGACGCCCAAGATAAACAGCTTGCGGTCCAAGTAGTTGTCGTAGCGGGTCAGGTCGCCCAACCAGATCTTCAACACGCCCGCCGTGGCGCCGAGGCTCTCCATGGTCGTCAACGTAATCACTGGGTTGTAGTGGAACAGACTGCCGAGCACGCCAAAGAGGTTGCGCGCCGTCGAGTCCACGAGTGGCTCCGAGAGCTTCTTGCACGTCATGAGCACAATCGCAGGGATGCACTCGTCGATCCTGCCGAAGAGGTTGTGCAGCAGTGAGTAGAGCAGGCGGCACGCAGCGCACAGGTCGATCTCCTGCACCTTGTCGTTCTCAAACACGCCCTTCGCCATGTTGAACACCAGCTCCAAGTATCGGATCTGGTTTCCCGCTGGGTCGGTAGCGACGCCCGAGAGGAAGCCGTCGATGTCGCGGCCGACAAAGTTGTCAATTACCGGCACGAAGTTGGTCAGGTAGTCCGCAGCCCAGTCGTTGTAGCTCACAAAGATGAGCGGGAAGAGCGACCAGAGCTGTGGCGAGATCTTCTGCGAGTAGAATGCGATCGACCCGAGGATGTCAATGCCTGACTCCATGTACTCGACGTAGTCAAAGTCCGTCAGCACCTTCTCGACGACTGGACCAAGCGTTGGCACCATGAGATTGTACAGCTCTGGGTGGTTGTGGATACTCATCAGAATTGTGTTGATCGCGTCAAGACACGACACGGCCGCCAGGGACGCATCCTCGTCTTCCTCGGCCTGCGCCGTGAACTGCTGGAAAAACTCGACGAATTTGGCCACCAACTGCACCGAGAACGGGCCAATTTCGTTCGAGAATCGGTCAATGATGTGCTCCAACGCTACGACAACTTCGTCGTTACCAATCTGGTCCATCAGGCTGAAGAACTGCTCGAGGATCTGCGGCAAACGTGGACGCAGCACGTCCACGACGGTGTCCGAGTGTGGGTACATGACCACGAAACGGATCGTCTTGGCGGCTTCGATGCGCACTGGCAGCTCAGGGTCGAACATCGCGTCCAACATGCCGTTAACAATGTCGATGAGCGTCTGCTCGTTCTGGAACTTGATCGCTTCAATGTACTTGCGCGAGAACACCTTACAGGCGCGCAGACGCAAGAAGCCGTGCGGGTTCTTGAACTCTGGCAGGATGTGGTTGATGATCATCGCCTCCACTTGGTCCTTGTGCGCCTTCGACTTGGTCAACACACCATCAAGCGAGAACAGCGCGTGCAACGCGGCATCCTTCTGGATGTAGTCGCGTTCGGCCTCAGGCTTGCTCAGGTACGTGTTGAGGATGTTGGTGTAGAACGTGAGCACGTTCGTCAAGCAGTCCTTGCCACGCTTCGTGCACAAGTCCGCAAGCAAGTTGGACGCCGCGTACACTGGGTCCAAGAAGTCCTCAAACACGTCGTTGGTCTTGCGCACAAACTCATGTGGGTCCTCAGCCCAAAGCGTCAAATCCTTTGGAGTCAAGCAAAGCACAGGGTGGATGACTTCAAAGATGACGAAGCCCAAGTGTGGTTTGATCAGCTTGTAGGCCACCGACGAGTCCACGGCTTCCTGGAGGAAGACGAGGCACAATTGCACAACACGATCGGGGCAGAAGCGACCGTTCTTGCGCAACGCGAGCGTCTCCATAACGCACGTGAGCAGCTCAGGCGCGATCTGGTTGCGGTACACGGTGCTCATCTCGACGTACACTTCCTCCGACTTCTTTGGGTTGCCGTAACGCGTGTAGAAGCGGCAGAGGATCTGGAGCGCCCACTTCTTGAGCTTCCACCATGGCCACTTGCCACGTTCTTCTTCGTCCGTAGGCTGGCCCAGTGGCTCGACGCCCTCGCTCGCCTCTGGCAATGGCTTGGCGATGATCACGCGGAACAGGTTCATCCACGCGATCACGTTCTCGGTTTGCGCAATGTGAGGCGGCAAGTTGGTCTTGACGCACGACCAGTACGTCTTCATGATCAGGTGCATCATGTTGGCGGCTTCGAGCGAGTTGTTGTTCTGCAACTGTGTGAGCATGTTGAGCAGCATCGGGAACACGACCTCCACGAGCTTGTAGAGCGGTTCGAGGCGCTCCTCCGAGCGGTACTCAAAGTTCTTGACCACGCGACGGAGGGCAAGAAGCGCCTACAAGAAAGAAAACCAACGATGCATTGAGTATCACGTTAAAAATCTATCCCGATATCAGGTCAAGACCAAATGCATGGTGAAAAGCATGCTTACGTTGATGATACGGGTCGCATCGCCGCTTTGGATGTTCTTGCAGATCTCGTCAATGAGCGTTGGCCAGTTATCCTATAAAAGGTGAGCACAAGGCACATGAGAAACATTGCCAGAAAATCACATGCAATAGCAGCAAAGATACACAAAAGCCAATCCAATGCAAACAGCAACGTACTGGGAAGTCAAAGCGCGCAATGTACGACACAGTCTCGGCGAGCAGCGAGCGGATCGAGTTGTCGTGGGTCACGAGCAGCGCCTCGAGTGCGTTCTGGCGCGACACGGCCTTCTCGTCGGCCGGGATGAGGTCGACCCACTGGCCCTGCGCGTTCTCGTCGCCCTCCCAGTACTTGTGCACGAGGTTCTTGAGCGAGACAGCGGCGGCCTGGCGGATCTCGCGTGCCACCGACTCCTCCACGGCGATCTGGATGAGCAGCAGGATGGCGCCGCGCACCGAGTGCAGGTTGGCGACGGCGTCCTCGGCGGCTTTTCGCGCGGCCTCGTCGTTGCTGAACGTGTGCAGGAGGATGTTGTGGAGACTCGCGGCGTCCATGGTTGGCAGGGAAGTGGGTGGGCGAGCAGCAGAATGAGGCCTCGTCTTGGCGCGCGTGGCACGAGTCAGAATGGGTGCGCACATGAGGTTTTTTTCTGGGGGAGAAAACAAGGTTTTTCATACCAATTTGACTGGAGGAGAATGAAATGTTCTGGGGATGAGAGAACACGAATGCAGTCGTGGCGCATGCGGACAGTGAGTGTCCATGACTGTTGGTTGCGTGAATCTGTGCTTCCTCACTCTACTCACATGAGTGAGACTGATAGATGCGAGAATTCTGTGGAGCAACGTGAGCTCGTGGAGGTTAGTAGGACTCTTTAGTTTGCTAGCAATGCTTTCTGTCGGCCACTTTGCAGCTTGAAGTGACGCATGTGCATAGGGGGGATTGTATCCTCTGACGACAGCGCTTCTTCTTGAAGTGCGCGTGGCTCCATCAGGTGAGCCAGACTGCCTGTAGATGAAGGCTTCCTTCCATGTCGGTCATGCTGGGTTTCACCCAATCGGTCACGAGAGTCAAACTCGGACGCAACGTGGATGATCATGGAGTGTACATTTTGGCCCGTCGCTTCCATTCACTTCGTCGTCGCATTGGACACGGCAAATATCAGCAACCTACACTAGATTCGGAGCACGATCATAAGTGTGCAATGAAACGAAAATGGAGGGATGGCTCGTTGGTGTGACTCTCTTGTATATTAAATATAAACCTTCAAAATAGTCACATGAAAAGCATCAAATGCAGAGAAAACCAATTTCCCCTACGGTTCGGGTCCACAGTGTTCTTTCCAACCTACGCACGAAGTGGCTACGCAAACGAATGCCGACTTCTAACTGCACACAGATGTGGGAGAAACGACTTAGTCGACTTCTTCCATGGTGCTCTCCTCCTCGTCCTCGCCCTCAAGTGGTGGCAAGTCGTCAATCGAGTCTTCCACAACGTCATCGTCGTCGTCGATGCTCAAACCGAGCTTGATGAGACGGTGGATACGGTTGGCGAAGGTCGTTGGCTCGTCCAAGCTGAAGCCAGACGTCAACAACGACGTGTCGTACAGCAACCAGATCAAGTCCTTGACAGTCTTGTCGCTCTTGTCAGCGTCAGCCTTCTCACGGAGGGACTTGATAATTGGGTGCAATGGGTTGATTTCCATCGTCTTCTTCGACGTCATGTACGACGACGTGCTGCTGTCACGAAGAGCCTGCGCCTTCATGATACGCTCCATGTTCGCCGACCAGCCGTACTCGCCAGTGACGAGCACACATGGCGACTCGACGATACGGTTCGAAATCTCAACCTTCTCGACCTTGTCGTCAAGGACTTCCTTGATGAGCTTGCACAAGCCGCTGGTGGCAGCCTTGGCCTCTTCGAAAGCCTTCTTCTCATCTTCGCTCTCCTCCATCTTGAGGCCTTCCTTCGTCGCCGAAATGAGCTTCTTGCCCTCGTACTCCTTCAACTGCTGGACGGCGTACTCATCGATGGCTTCAACCATGAAGATGACTTCGTAACCCTTCTTCTTCAACTTCTCAATGAATGGCGAGTTCTCAACAGCCTTCTTGCTCTCACCAGTCACGTAGTAGATGCCTGGCTGGCTCTCTGGCATGCGCGAAATGTAGTCATCGAGCGAGGTCAAATCTTCGCCAGACTTGGTCGAGTGGTAGCGAAGGAGCTTAGCAATCTTGGTGCGGTTGGTTGAGTCTTCGTGGATACCGAGCTTCAAGTTCTTGCTGAACGCCTCGTAGAAAGCCTTGTACTTCTCAGTGTCTTCAGCGAGCTCCGCAAACATTTCCAAGCACTTCTTGATCAAGTTCTTCTTGATCACACGCAGGATCTTGTTCTGCTGGAGGGTTTCACGCGAAATGTTCAATGGCAAGTCCTCCGAATCGACAACACCCTTCACGAACGACAAGTACTCAGGCATGAGCTCCTCGCAGTTGTCCATGATGAACACACGACGCACGTAAAGCTTGATGTTGTTCAGCTTCTTCTTGGCACCACCCTCGAACATGTCGAATGGAGCACGCTTTGGTGTGAACAAACACGCCTTGAACTCAAGCTGACCTTCAACCGAGAAGTGCTTCACGGCCGAGTGCTCCTCCCAGTCGTTGGTCAACGACTTGTAGAACGAGGCGTACTCCTCGTGGGTCACATCCTCAGGCTTGCGCATCCAGATTGGCTTCTGCGAGTTGAGGTGGTCCCATTCGTGGGTCACTTCCTTAATCTTCTTGGTCTTCTTCTTCTTCTCACCGTCTTCCTCAGTCACTTCCTCAACGGTAGGCTTGTCATCGTCGCCTTCCTCCTCTTCTTCTTCGTCATCAGTGACTTCCTTCTCTTCCGTCTTCTCGACGTAGAGCTTGATCGGGAAACCAATGAACTCCGAGTGCTTCTTCACAAGGTCCTTGATCTTGCGCTCTTCCAAGTATTCAAGCATGTCCTCCTTCAGCTTCAACACAATGCGGGTACCGCGCGCAATTGGCTCCGAAGTGTCTGGGGTCACGGTGAACGAACCACCAGCGGCGGATTCCCAAACGTATTGTTCATCGTCGTTGTGCTTCGAGTGGACGACGACCTTGTCGGCGACAAGGTACGCCGAGTAGAAACCGACACCGAACTGACCAATCATACTAATATCGGCACCGGCCGCCAGCGCTTCCATAAAAGCCTTCGTGCCCGACTTGGCGATCGTACCCAAGTTGTTGATGAGGTCGGCCTTGGTCATACCAATACCCGAATCTTGGAGGGTCAACGTGCCGTTGGCCTTGTCGGCGATAATCTTGATCTCCAAGTTCTTGTCCGAGTCCAGCACGGACGCGTCGGTCAGCGACGAGTAGCGGATCTTGTCGAGTGCATCCGAGGCGTTCGAGATCAGTTCACGCAGGAAAATGTCCTTGTTCGAGTAGAACGTGTTGATGATCAAACTCAGCAGCTGGTTGATATCGGCCGAGAAGGCAAACGTTTCGGCTTCGGCGCTCATGGTGGTGTTCCTTGGGAGAGAGGGGTCGGCTTGGTGCTTCTGCTTATCTACCGGAGTGGAAATTCAAGAATGAGGATGCGGAATGGCGGTGGCATGCGATGGCTCGGGGGCAGGCAGCCAGAGGCCATCGTGGCGTAGGCAACGCGAGCCAAAAGCAAACGACCATCACTCTGTAAAGGAAACAAAGTCTCGAAGGTCTGCTGGCAGGGCACCCAAATCTTTCTGTAGTTTTTCTCCTCTCGGTTGAATCCATAGTGGGAAAGGCGACGTGGATATTGGATGTCTGTTTTTGCCTTATGGAGGATAATATATTGAGCACGTCGTCGCTCCTGACATCGAAGATTCTAGATCTGTTTTAAAACATCTAACGGTGGAAGAACGGGCAGCGTAACCGCTCGAGTTACGGTCGATGCTGCAATGCGCATCAAGTTGTGCCAAATATGCATTGTCGTAGGTTCACAGCAATAGTAAACTCATAGAATTAGGTTTTGCCCAAAAGCCCCACCATTCGTTTCCAGAGAGATGGAACTGTTACGGTTATGTTTCTCTCACTACGTGGCACGCGAAAGAGTGATGGTGGCGCGTGGGTGATTGGGTGGAACTAGCGGCCGAATGATCGATGATCGCCTGCGATCCGTGGTTGACCTGATGGAATGGCGCTGCGGCTCGAACGTTCTAGATGGAGACACACGCCCCGGGTGTTTCATGGGTGCGCTGCCATTGTTTCTAGAAGCCCACAAACGACGTACTGGCTATAGGTAGCTGATCATCGGTAGCTGCTGGATGGTTGCTAACGCAGGTAAGAGCCTTGTTGCCTTGGTTCCGAACGCCGTCCGCTGGTGATTGATTGGATTCGACATGTGCGTGGTGCAATCGGTATGTGGGTGTGCTTGCTGCTTATGTATCAAGAAAGTAAGTTGGTGAGCTATGTGGTCCTCTTTGTGGCGTATTACGGTGCATGGATGCAGTGCAATGTATGAACAGGAGCCGCTGCTGCTAGCGGCGGAGTAATCGATTGGATGCAATGCAGAGTGGTCGATAGGTGCGGCGGTATGTTTACACATTCACACCAGAGCAAGCAATGAAGGAGCGTCATTGTAGTGCACCGAACGAAAGGCTGTGTGGTAAAGCGGTTCGGCATTACGCGATGAAGACGCTGTTCTGGGACTACCTTACAATGGCGCGCATTCTGTAGTATCACTGAAGCGATTGGATGCGTGCAAGATCGTTTTTGGCGGATAGTGTAATTACGCACGCACTCCGGTATGAATGATACGAGAAATGCATGAGGGTAGCGGAGAGCGATGCACGCTGAGGTGGAAGCGTTGAACGAACGCAACTCTTTGGTATCCTGCGTTGCGCACCGAAGACGCTGTCGAGAAAGAATTGTCGTATTGCCAATATGGTGCATAGTTTTTGTCTCGCTGAATGACGCTCTGGTTTGAGTTCGAGTGGATGCGTGCAAAGCGATATGTGCCATGCGAGTCGCATCCCCATACGCATGCTCCACCGCGCATCTGGTGCAAGAAATGGAGGAAGGAGGGGGCGAAGACAGCGTCGAAGAAGCGCCAAAGTATCGTATTTGACTGCTGCAACAAGCAGCGAGATCTTGCACAGATCGCTCATGCTATGTTACTAAGTGTAGTGCATTCACTAAGCCACCATTTAATCGAAGATTGGTTAATAACCCCCTCCAATGTTTAACGCCCAGCGATAGTTCTTTTACATAGAATGCAGTCCTTGTTTCCCACGTTCATATCAATTGCCTTCTTTTAATATGTGGAATCTCAACGCATGCATATCCTGTAAATAACAAACGCAATCGATTGCAATGGATCAAAAATGCCACATTTTGATTGTTTATCTATGCGTCTTGCTTCTCGCTAGACGCTACTAAAAAATCGGTTGACTTGCAGGGCAAACTTAAACCAAGTGGGTGAGGGCGTACAAGATTGCACCACATCCGATCATGAGCACGGGTGTGTCCATGGTGTGAGGAGCAGTGGCTTCAGCGTACGCCATCGTCGGCGGCAGGATGAGCATCGCCAAGAGCACTTGCGTGAAGTTGCCGAAGTCCGCGTACTGCATCGCAGGGAAGATCATACCCGAGAGGAACACGCAGGCACTGCCTTCCCAACTGCGCGTGTACTTGTTCTTCGAGAAACAGCTGTGGGTCTTGTACTTGTGCTTGCCCCAAGTAATGCCGACTGGCTCCGCGAGACCATCACCGATGCCCGTGATAAACACGATGATGAACGTCAGCGCGCCCTGGTCCGCGAACAACCACTTGAAGAACATCAAGATGAACATGCCTGGTGCGATGTTGCCGAGAATGATCCACTTCAACGTGTGTGGGCGGTCTTCAGGGCGGTCCAACGAGTTGAACTGCAACATGAAGAAGCTCGAGCGTTCACGGATTGGCTTGATGAGCACAAGGAAGCCGAGCATGGTGAAGAAGTCACCCCACGCGAGCGACAATGGGCCAGAGAATTCCGACTTGATCACCAATGGCACCATGTACGCCGCAAAGTGCTGCAACTTACGGGTGTAGTTGACCTTGAACTTGGACGACTTGTTGGTGATAATGTAACCCTTGGCGTCGACTTCACAGTAGCGACGACAGATTATGCCACCAATAAGCGACACGGCCATCATCACAAACAACTTTGGCAACTGCGCCAGCCAGAAGCGAGGCATGGTCAAATATTCCGGCTCGTAGAAGTGGGTCAAAATGAGCATCACCACAAAGTACACGACCATGCCAAGCAAAAAGACAAAGTCAAACGTCTGGCGCCAGCTCTTCTGGTAATCGCCGGCGACTTCGCCCTCCTCCACAAGCGACGACTTGGGTTGCTCGATCGGCTTCAACGGTGTCTCTTCATTCGCATGGTGGTGGTGGTGCGCCGACGTGAAACGAGGCAGTGGCTGTGGCACCTTCCACACGAGACGGAGCAGCACGTAGATGAGCAAGAGCGACACGACAGGGAGCAAGCCGATGACGGCCGACTCGATCTTGGTGATGTTCTCTGGCCAGACGGCCGCGACGGCAGGCACGGTGGCCACAGGCACTTCGGCGGTCACGTTGCTCATTCTCTCTTCTTCTTCCGACGGCGGCGGCGGCTGGAGATGTGTGTTGAAGCGAGCAAATTGCGAAATGGGCAGCGGGAAACCAGGTGGACGCGGGAGTCACGCGCCAGTAAAACCTCGCAAGATACACTAAAGATACAGCCTGCACCCACTGCGGGGGAACGTCTGGCGGCGACTAAATAAAACCTCAACGCGGCTGAGTTGTGGACGGAATGATGGTATACCAACGAGCGCGGGGCGGAGAGCTTAAAGCGAGGGAGCCCGACCAACCTGAGTTCTGGTTTCAGTGACGGATGGGTGGTAGCGGTGGCGACTTTGTTGCGGAGAATTCCAGGCGAGCGGCTACGCACGAGCCACCGGAAAAAATCCTCGCTTTGAGGGAGTACATAATAGCACTCGCATGCTGTTACTGTCGGTAGTGTGACCGGTCGAGCGGGCTTTTGCTTGTTTACAATCGCGTTGAAAGTGCGGCGATTATTTCTTTTTTGCAAGTGAAGGAAAATCTGGGTTTGTATGTCGCATATTGCCACTAGCACTTGTCTTTAGTGAGAGTTATGAATACGAACCTTGTTGTTGCCTGAATGGAGTCTGAAATAACCAGCAATGCGGGCGTGTCGCGAACCAAAGATTCGCGCGCAGTGGTGTTTCCGCGAAAGCGCTCGCGCGTCTTCGCAATTGACGCGTCCGATGTGTCCATTGAATCTTGCGCGGGGGACCACATGGTGTCAGCAATACACAAGGACCTCGTTTACTGTTAGGAGCGTCGTTTCCATTGCTTGTTCTGGGGCAGCGTCTCGATCAGGAGCGCTGGCGTGTGTGTATGCGTGAGAGAGAGTGGTCCAGAACAGCTACGTCAGGCTGTATCAGTGCGGATGGCTGGATGCGGGCCAGTCAGAGTGCTTACGCGGGTGGCGGGAGCGTGGGACCAAAAGCTTCCCCCGTGGGATCTTCATGAGGTGCATGATGAGGCTCTCACCCAATAAGAAAGGAGCAAGTGGGTTCTGAAAACAACCATTCGCTCCGTTTCGCTGGCGGCGTGTGAAGGAAGGAGCGTTTGTGGCGATCTCGTCGGCCTCGACAAGGTCCAATCTGGCCGATTTCTGCAAGCGCTGGTGACTGACGCCTCTCATCACTCGTCCAGTGTATAGTTCAGCGCATGCTGTATTCCTTTTTTTCGTATACACGCAGCATGACCGCCACATCTACGGTGGCGTGGTCAAACTTGACCCGCATGGCTGGGTGGTAAAAGGCGTATGGCGGCTGGTGCAAGTATTACGTTTGTTATGGGCGATCGATGGTATTTTCAGTGGCTTGCTCTTGAATACATGGACAACTCTGGGCAAATGATTGGCAATGAATACACACTTGCGGTGGATATTTGTGTGTATCCTAGGCGTTGGATTTGGCCATCTGTGCTGGGGCTCCAGACAACACCGGCAAACTGCAGCATGTATTACTATGAGCGTATGTTGTGTCCTGATTAGCTGATTGTCTAACCTGATCATGTTGCTAATGCGTGCCTGTCATTTGCGTATCCAATTGAATTCAGACTTTGGTTGGTGTGCAAGAGCTCTAGAGGCCTTTCGAACGCCAGTTGCACGGATCGAAGTCGTCCTCTTCGTCCTCGGAGCTTTCGCTCTTTGTCACTCTCCGCTTCTTCTTAATACGCTTCTGGAACGCAGTCGCAACGACTTGCTCGGTGGCTTCTTCGTCTTCCACATCAACACTACTGCTGCCGTTTGTAGAGGTGGCTGCAACTGTCGTTGTTGTATACGATGACCCTTCGCCTGCTGTAGAAGCGTCTCGCTTCTTTGTGGTTCCCTTGCTTCCTAGCTTTGCAGCTCGCTCGAGCGCTATCCGGTATCGATCCACATACTCCATGTTCTCCAGTTGCTCGACGGCTTCTCTCTCCTGTGTTTCTTCCTGCTGGATCTCCAGTTCTTTCTCTTCCTGCTCTTCAACCTCCGCGACGAATTCCTGGAATTGCTCCCAATCCTGCGCCAACTGTTTCTCCGCGACCTGCTTGATGTCGACATTGCGCGCTTTCGCATCGGCGAGCGAGTCGTCAAAGAAACCAGCAGGGATCGACGTCTTCATGGTGCTGATCTCTCTATGCAACACAAAAAAAGAAACGTCAGGCTATCCACATTAAAACACCAATGCCCGCGACTGCTTTAACGGACAGCCCTCTCTTGCAAATGATCATCTCGTCCGGATTACTTACGTTGTGGCAGAAGGCTTGGATCCCTGACTGACGCCATTCGAGGCATGTGCTGCTGCCGCCGATCCATTCGCAGCACCAGCGCTCTTTCCTACTACGTGTGGGCGCGTCGCGTGCTTCGCCTGAGTCTTCTCCTTCGACTCCTTCATCAATCGGCGCAGCTCCTCTTGTCGCGTCGCCATCTTCGCTTTCAGCCTTTTGACCAGAAGAGTGAAGCTCGAGTCGGATGAGCCGATTCATTAAACAATAAAAAAATACGAGCCGGCTCGACTCGGCTCATTGACGTTTGTGGGGTACAAGAGTGCTTGCCATCAAAAAGGAAATTTGTGGCGCGAAAATGCGGAATTAGCACATCGGCGAAAGGCAATGCGCATACATTTTCGCTCTGCGACTTTGTGCGCTTCCCGATTCCCATTACCAATGTACTGACATGCGCGTGCTGTCCGCGATTGCCAATGCACAAACTTGCGCGCGGCTGTGTGTGGCATGCTTGTAACGACACAGCCTTCTCTGGGAAATTTTGAAAATGAGCTGTGGGTCTGGTCGATCCACAACGAAGGCGCTGCATCAAGCACAGAATCGAAAGAATTCAGCACAGTGAATTGCTGCTACGGATACATCTTGTAAACCGAAGATGAATTTTCATGGCGAAGTCATTGTCACAAGAAGAGTGCAAGTATGTCAAGAGTTTATTACGAAGGCGAGATTTCGAGATACGTTGTGCAAAGGCAGGTAGCAGGTGATCCGAGACAACACACCTTCGTTGGTATGTGTGTGTGTGTGTGTATGTGTGCTTGTTGTTTGTTGGTTTCGTGGTGTGATACGACGCAATGACACTGGTCGTCGGATGCGTGGTCCAATTGTTTGACTTATTTCTTCTTCGCTGTTGTTGTTGTTGTTTTTTGTTGCTTTTTGTTGTTGTGCTGAATGATCGTGTGTGCGTGTACTCAGTTGGTGGAAGTGGCGTGATGCATGCGACGCACACATGCTGGTGCCTTTTTCAGAGCGGCGGCGGGCGGGTTTGGCGCGCGCTAGCAGTAGTAGAGTTCGCCGAGGGGAACGCCAAGACCGCATGTGGATCCGTACAATCCTGCGCCGAAGGAGTTCCAGTAGCTGAGCGGGTACGCCCATCCTGCGCGCCCTCGGCAGGAGAATCCAAAGCGATATGGTCCGAAGGCACCGCCGAATTGTCGTCGCCATCCAGATCGGTGGTGGTGGCGGTGACGGCCTCCTCGGAACGATTCTTGGTGTTGATCATGAGCGTCGATGGTGGCCGCGTGATGGTCGTCGGCGTCGGCGTCGGCGGTAGCTTTGGTGGTGCTGGTGATGGCTGACGGTGGTTCGTTGAGCTCTTGGACCGAACCGGTGAAGGTAACGCCCTCGGGCATGGAGACCTCTCGGATGGCTTGAAGCGCTTCTGTTGGCGAGATGGTTTCGACTTGAACGGGGGTCGCCGTGTCGAGATTGGCAGGGTCGATTGCAGGAGCGACGATGGTGGATGATGCGGCAGATACGGCGTGGAAGACGAGGGCTGCTGCGAGGGAGAAGACGGTGGCGAGCTTCATGTCTGTCTGTTTGTCTGTCTGTTGTTGCGGGAAGCTGGGAGCTGGGAGCGGTGTTTGAGTTGTGGCGAGCAAGTTGTGTTGTGATTGTGCGGATGAGTGCGTGAGCGAGCGACGACCGAAAGAGCGTGCGTGTTCCAAGTTGGCTTGTGTCTGACGGCTCGTCGAGGTTGAGATGCACGGACGTGAAGTGTCGGTGATGTTGGTGCGCGGCTTTCGTGGATTGTTGTGCTTGACGAGTGCTACTGGAGATAGGAGCGTTTGATCGGCTTGTCGGACTGATTGATCGGATGCAGTCGATGGGCGTGATTGGTGATGTCTTTCGGGTGCGCACTACTCACTCACTCACTCACTCACAGACAAACATACAAAGTCGAGTCTCAGCATATCTATCACGTCACGTCAAGTGTGCGAAGCGAGGCGATGATGGATGGATGGATGTTTCGGGTGATGTACGAATGGTGCTACACGTACTTCTGGACGATTTCAAGGCACGTGTATCGCACGCGTTTTTCTGCTGGATGTACGTCGCTCTACGTTTTTTGAGGTGGGATGTAGTGCACGCTTCTAGCGTGGTATTTTGCTACAGGTGGTGGTGGTGTGACGTCGTTTTGTTGGTGTTTGTGTTGATGCGTTGGCGTGCTATAGCAAGAAGATGTAAGTGAGTGAGTGAGTGCTGAAAAGTGTGGAACGGAGTGCGCTTGTGTGAGTGAGCGAGTGCATTCTATGTAAACGTGCGAATGGGCGTGTGCGATGGAAGGCAGATCCAGATGCATGAGCATGCACTTGATCGACCGCTAGATCGATTTCTGCACTGCTGTGGGAACGCGCGGCGTGGAGCACGAAGAGAAGAAGAGGAGAAGGTGCGGGATCAAAGTCGACCACAACAGAGAGAGAGAGAGAAGGAGAATGTGTATGCGATGACGGGAAGTTCAGGGACGTCAGATGCCACAACTTCGTTGGTATGTGTGTGTGTGTGTGTGTGTGTGTGTATGTGTGCTTGTTGTTTGTTGGTTTCGTGGCGTGATACGACGCAATGACACTGCTCGTCGGATGCGTGGTCCGATTGTTTGACTTATTTCTTCTTCGCTGTTGTTGTTGTTGCTTTTTGTTGCTTTTTGTTGCTTTTTGTTGTTGTGCTGAATGATCGTGTGTGCGTATGTATGAAGTCGTTTGGTGGGCATACGACGATCCATGTGGCTGCTTTCAACACTGAAGACACCAAACTGAATGTCCGAGGAATGGTTTTGCTGGCGGCAGTCGGTCATCGTATGCCAGACTCCGTGTGGCCAATTTCAAGCTCCGTCTTGGGCATGGTGATTCCCTCCAATTTACCCGTCGTGTCGCCGATGGGTAAGTACATGACTCGACTCGTGCACACGAACCTCCTTCGATTCCCGAACATCGTCCCCACGAACCACAACGCATCGGGCAAGTTGAGCGAAAAGTGTCACTTGGGGCCGCGCTTTGCATTTGATCGAGGCGGCCGCAACATCCAGAAAAACAAAGCAGACGTTCTCGCTGTCGAGATCCTTCGTTGAGCGAACGAGTCATCGCTGAGTAAAGTTTGCACATGTTTTACAAATTTGAGGTTCAAATTTGCTGTGCCGTTGTTTTACTCGAAGCTATAGCTCTCCACCTTATGAAATGACCTCGTTCGACAGAGACTTACTCTGTCCGCATATACGCACAGACCCTCATTCTTCAAGTGAGCTTTGACTGTTCTGATAGTCTCCTGAAGTTCCCATAGAGTAGCGCGCTCGCTTGTGCGATTTCGATTGTTGCGCTGCCAAGCAATAACATACCGCAGTGTCTACTGGCCAGTTCTCACTTTACGAGTTTTCTTGGCTGCCCGAAATCATGACACGGGAATCGCGACAGACTGATGGTCTTGATTTGCAACGATAACAATCATGACATACTCAATCATGGCAGAGTGATGTTCAAGATTTAGTAATATTTTGATTGATTTGGAAGCACATGAATCACGACAGAGTGCTGATCATGATGATGATTTATGGAGCAAAACAATCATGACATGCTGATTTCTACAGAATGATGGTTTTAGCCTCCTGACTTCGTTTCGAGTGTTGACGCAAAACATTTAATTGCATAAACGCAACAGAAGGCGACGGCAAGCGGCGCACGTCATTCTGGAATCGGCGCCAAGCGCACGGCAGCAACGAAGGCACCGAGGACCAACCAACGCGAGACCAGACACTTCCCACAGTTCGCTCTACAGCTCGTCAATATCACACCCTCAGCCAAAAGATGAGCTCCTCGCGGCGCGCTCCGCCACCACCGCTCCCCGAGACGCACTCAGTTGACGTGGACAGAAAGTGCATCATCAAGTACATCGACATTAGGCCTGCGAGCCACTCACCGACATCAACACCGACCATCGTACTCATCCACGGTTCCCCAGGGACGTTCAATGACTTCCGGTACTTGATTCCGTTGCTGCAAGAAAATGCGCGCGTGGTTGGGCTCAACTTGCCGGGTTTCGGGGGCTCCGATGTGATTGAGAAGGAGAAGTATTACGAACACGTGAGTGCGTTGGGAGAAGCAGAAATTGCGTACAGAGCGCTATCGCAGATTTGCAAGGGAGAGCAGAATGTGTTCTTGGTCGGTCATTCGTTTGGCGGCCACACAACGATCAACCTTGCCGCGATGAATCTCCAAGAGGCAAAGTTAAACGTGCGAGGTGTGGTGTTTCTGGCGTCTGCAGGACAGCGACCGCACAAAGCGATGTGGCCAGTGACGAGCGCAATCTTGTCAAGCGTGATTAGTTACGAGATCCCAGTTGTGTCATCAGCAGCGCAAGCCCTGGTCCGTACCATCTACACAAATCTCATTGGATTCCCGAACAATAAGCCAACCAGCCACTACGTGACTGGGCTGCTTCGCTGCGACTCGACCGACTTTGAGCTTGTGTGTGCGCAGCTAAAAGAGATCGCATGCATCCCATCGTTCATCGCCTACGCGAAGGACGATACCCACATCCAAGAAGAGATTTTCGTGAAGATGAGCAACGAATGCCACGCAGGTCCTCGGTTCGTATTCGACAAAGGTGGCCATAATATTCAGAAAACGAAGGCCGACTTTATCGCGATTGAGCTCACGAAATGGATTGCAGACATTCTGTCTTAGATTGGTGTCTGACATTGCAACAGTTGATTGTAGTTGTTTGAGTGAGCCAAACTGTGCATTGAGATAATTGATTGTGTATATTTAGGCAAAGCGTGTTCTCTGATACAACAACAGCATACCAATCTAGTAACAGATAGCACTCTTGTGGTCTGCTTTTGACCAAGGTTCACAAAGCATAGTACTACCTCTCTCCATCGAGTATACAACGTAAACTTAATCGCGGCGCTAAAGGTTACTTCAAGCGTCCACAGCTCAAACGAATCGCAAATTATTCCTACTTTGCAATACTATTTAAATAGTAAATCTGTACCACGATATATAAATGATGATGTCAATTACGGGACGTGCTGCTCACATACCGTAACTGAACTCAGAGTGAATGTCAACATGGATGCAAAAATCGAACCAAGAGCTACGCTTGCAATGAACCGCTCCCCATCTCGTCTTCTCGATTCCTTCCTCACTCTTCAAGCTATCAAGAAGCCCCAATCTCCTTTGATTCGCACCGAGAAAAGCCTCACGTGTCAGTCATGAGCGCTGCCATTGCGAGTGCCAAGAGCGAGAGACCACCTCCACCCGCGCTTCCTGAACCAAAGCGTCTTGACCTCGACGGAAAATGCTCGATAGAGTACATCGACGTGAAGCCGAAGCTTGCACCAATGGAAGGATTACCAACGATCGCGCTCGTTCACGGCTCTCCAGGCACCTACAAGGACTTCCGACACTTGGTCCCATTGCTACAAGCCAACGCACGCGTGGTTGAGCTGAATCTACCTGGATTCGGTGGCTCCATAGTGCTGGACGAAGAAAAATACTATGAGCATGTGAGTGCACTAGGAGCAGCGACGTTGGTGTACGACGCGCCCGTTCAGATCTGCAAGGGCGACGAGAATGTGTTCCTCGTTGGCCATTCCTTCGGCGGTCACGCAGCGATCAACCTAGCGGCATTTGCTGCCAAGGATGGCCAATTGAAGGTGAGAGGCATCGTTCTGCTCGCGTCCGCCGGTCATCGTCCCCACAAAACAATTTGACCAGTTACAAGTGCGGCGCTAGCGACCACCGTGCGCGCCGAGATCCCCGTTATCTCGTGGACCGCGAAAGTCGTGACTCAATTCGCGTACACAAAGATCGTCGGGTTTCCCAGCAACGCATCCATGAGTCACTACGTGTCTGCGCTGATCCGCAATTACTACACCGATTACGACCTGATCAATACGCAGATCAAGGACTTGGCATCATTTTTACCGGTTTTATCGCGTGGGCTAAAGACGACGCCCTCATCGAGCAGGAGATCCCGCTGAAACTGAGCCAAGATTGTCACCCTGGTCCACGGTTTGTGTTCGAGAGAGGGGGACACAATATCCAGAAAACCCACGTGAACGCTCTCGCGAAGGAGATCTGCATGTGAACGCGAGAGGTCATAGCCGGAAAAGCGAGCCAAGATGGAGAGCCTGAGGCCGCACCTGAATACTGATCAATTTCTTTGACTTTGCGTGGCTGTGCTAGAAAAAAGTCAGCTTTTGATTGATCCATAAAAGACCTCTGCTTGAGCATGTTCGTTATTTACGTGTTTACAAATGAAGTTAGGTGAACACCTTCATAATTACGTATTCACGGTATGTAGTCCTGGTGCACCAATACAAAGTAGGAGCTGGACCTCGCCCTCAATTCCTTTCTCAACATACTGCACTTCCGCGTCAACCGCAGCGATACGATTGCCCCACGAGCGGCCATTTACTATTAGCCGACTTGCAAGCAACGAGGGCGTCGTCGTTCCCAATGAGCACCGCATTGAGCCCAACTATCAGCATGCGACGTGACCCCAAGCTCCCCGAGCCACGGCTCCTGCGGCTGGGGGTGGGGGGGGGGTAAATGCATCATCGAGTACATCGACACCAGTCCTGATTTATCTGTTACGCCACAGAATATGCCAGTGGTCGCCTTAGCTCATGGCTCCCCCGGGACGTACATGGGTTTCCGGCACTTGGTCCCATTGCTGTGGGACAACGCGCGGACGATTGGCATCAATCTGCTTGGGGTCGGCGACTTGAAGATCCTAAATCGCGATAGCTACTACGAGTACATTGGCGCTCTCCAAGCAGTGAAGCTAACGTATGAGGCGCTCGCGAGACTCTGCTCGGTGGACGACAACGTGTTCTTTCTGGGGCACTCGTTTGGGGACCATATTGCGATCAACTTCGCGACGCTGGCTGCCGAGAACAACCACTCCAAGGTGGGCGGCATGGTTCTGTTTGCTTCAGCAGGGCGCCACCCACATCGAAGTGTGCGGCTGGCCACGAATGCTGAGATGGCAAGGACGGTGAGCGCGGAGGTCCCAATCATCTCGGCGGTAGCAAAGACGCTGAACCCTGAAGGTGCTGCTGGCTGTCATGTTGAGCTCGTGACACGTGGCCGTCACCTTTTAATCAGCGACATGCAAGTGTGATTGTGTAACAGTTGAAGCGTTGACAGCTCTTCCCACAGAGTAAATTGCCAGCTGGCTACTGCTGCTGCTTGACGATGGGATCAGCACGCAGCGTGAGTGAGTGGCCGGCGCACAAGAGCCAGCCAGTGGCCACGGATGACGCGCAAATCGCGTGCCGTAATCTCTCAATCGCTCGACGAGCTCCGATGTCTCTATTGCGCACCTCTTACTAGCAGTACCCTCTATCAATAGATACATAAAGTCAATGACTAAACCTTATGCGAAGCTGGTCAGCATGCAAATACACTTTCTTTGCATACTCTTTATATATGTATATCCTTTCAAATATAGTACTGATTGTATCCTGCTCTTAAATCAGGAAAGCGTGTCTGAACTGTTGAAGTGATTTGACCGTGCCTCAAAACACCGAAGCGCATTGTGATTCCCCTCGCTGTTATTATAGTTTTTCGCGTTGGCTGACATCATGAGTGGCACCGTCCAACTCATTGCCGACCGCAGCTTTCCGCCAACTGCCGGCAGCACTCCCAGCACGAGGTCACTTGCATCTGCGCTCCCAGAGCCGCAGTATCTCACACTTGAGGGCAAATGCGTCATCGAGTACATTGACACAGCGTCCATCGGCACCGCGAGCACGCCGAGTTTGATTTGCATCGTACTCGTGCACGGAGCGCCAGGGACATACAAGGATTTCCGGCGCTTGGTCCCACTGCTGCAAGACAGCGCACGCGTGGTCGCGATCAACTTACCCGGCGTTGGAGGCTCCCGCGTGCTCGATCAAGACAAATACTTCGACTCGGTTGGCGCTCTTGGGGCAGCACGATTAGCGTACGAGGCACTCGCACAGATCTGTCAAGGCGAAGAGAGCGTGTTCGTGGCGGGCCATTCGTTTGGTGGCCATACTGCGATCAACCTTGCTACATTGGATGCAGCGCACAGGCGGTTGAATGTGCGCGGCATAATCTTGATGGCGTCTGCGGGCCATCGCCCTCATCGAGCGTTTTGGCCGATTGGAAGCGCCGTGGTAGCGAATACTGTTCGCGCAGATCTCCCAATGATCTCATCGGCGGCGAAGACGGTGGCGAAGCTCGGGTACACCAAGGTGGTCGGGTTTCCAGGCAACGCGCCGAGAAGCTACTACGTGTCGTCGATTATCCGGAGCTACTGCACCGATTTCAACCTGATCCGCCAGCAAACCAAGCAGCTCGCTGCTCAGAGCGTACCAGCGTTCATTGCCTGGGCGAAAGACGACGTGTTCATCGAAGAGGTGATCGCAAAGAAGCTGAGCCGAGACTGCCACGCTGGTCCGCGGATTGTGTTTGAAAAAGGAGGGCACAATATCCAGAAGACCCAAGCCCACGTTTTGGCAAAGGAGATCGCTGCGTGGACTCGACACGTAGTAGTACAGACGCCAACTCATCAAGCCAAGCTGTAGCCCTTCGTTTCTAGAACTTTGTCCTGAATCACGATTGCTAACAATTGTCCATGTAACCAAATAATTGCCAACCAATAATTTCTGAGCAGCAAAATTATATTGAGCAATGTATGATTGGTCAAAACAAAATCTTCTGTTTTCAGCCAATCATAGAAAAGGATCGAAAGAAAGAAAATCGCGAAACGACGCTGCCGGTTTGGCTCGCGCTTGTCAACCAATGACACCGCTCACAAAGCAGGAGCCAAGAGACCAACAAGAGCGCGATGCTGCTGCTGCTGCCAGCGCTCGCGGCGCTGCTCTGGTTCGCATGGCGGTTACTGAGCCAGTTCAAGGACACGCACGCGGACGCGACAGTACAAGGCGCCGTGTTCGTGAGCTGGACGCTCGGTCTCCTCACGTTGTTGTTGCTCCCCGTGGATCTGGTCCAGAATGCGTTTTCCGCATCAAATGAAGCAGCACAGGGAGACACAGAGAAAGACGAAGAGCGAGCGCAGTATCTGGTGGTGTGGCAGGCGATCTACTGGATGACGTTTGCGATGAGCTGGTTCGTGCTGCCGTTCCTCGTCGAGTTTGGGCAGAATGGTGAGTTTGTCCTGGAGAAGCGCATCATGAGCACGGTGTCGCGGCTTGTGTTCCACTGGAGGATCATCGGTGCTGCCGTGGGCATTGCCATGCTGTATCTGGCGTGTGTCGACCATTTCTCGATCGATGGACTGTTTGGACTCGCCATGGCGACAAGCAACACGTACGGTCTGCTCTGGGCAATTGCTCTGCTCGGCTTCGGACTCGTCGAGGCCCCACGTCGCTTTTGGATGCTCCGCTATCCCGAGACGCAATTGAAGGCGCTGCACTTTCGCGCGGTACAGGTCCACGAGGAGTACACGGACGCCATCTTTGTCCATGACGACGTAGTTGGTGCCGTTTATGACTGCTACGAGCGCATGCTACACGCTGAGAGCATGTCGATCATTCTCACGAGCGACATGCAGTTTGTCAAGACGTGTCTATTGCAAGCCAAAGAACTCGCCGAGCACAGCGACCGTGTTGCTACCTCCAGAGCCGCCTCACCCGTAGGTGGCAGCTCGTGGCAGCAGTACAAGCGCGACCGCAAGACCAACAACCGACGCACGACCGTCACGGGATCTCCATTTACGTCGTCGTCGTATGCACCAACGCTGCGTGAAGTCGTTGAGTTACATCGCCGGATCAAACTCGCGAAAACGGAGCTGCGCCGCTCCGAGTTCGCTTGGCTCGCGGTCTGCATTGAGACCGATCGTCTCCTCAATTGTGCGACGACGCGCGAACTGCCGCCTGCAAGTCTGTTCCCGACCACCCCACTGCTTAACCATGCGCGCAACGTGTGCATCACGAGCCAATACCGGCTGCAGCGCGTCGCGACAATGCCACTTGCGGTTTGCTGCGCAGTGGTCACAGGATACGCCTCAGTGTGCATCCTCTGGGGAGAGCTCACCTTGGGCTGGAGCTCTTCGTCGTCACTGTCGCTGCTCTCCACGCTGTCGCAGCCTTCCTGGGGCGTCCACGTGGTTGAGCTTCTCGTAGTCTTCGTGCTGTTGTATGTCGCATCCTGCGCCTACGCGGGTCTCATAGCGCTTCGCGGATATGGCAAATGCGCATTGCGCAGTGAGCACAACTCGACGGACGCGAGTCTGCTCGCGACCGCAATCTTTCAGTGTCGTCTGCAGTTTGTGATCGCATACAACGTGCTGCTGCTGGTCCACAATCGCAGCGATGATGACACAGCGTTTGTCGCGCTCTTCGAGGACATGCACGTCGTCCATGTGCTTGGCGGCGGGTTCCCGTTATACGCACCGCTACTGCTGGTCGTGCTCGCGGGGTGCACGCTCGGCCACGCGTACGCGCGCGCCATGAGGCTGCTGGGCGTGGACCAGTACGAGCAGTTCCACGCGAGTGACGCAGCGCACGAGGTGCAGGTCACCAAGGGCGAGCGGCTCGTGAACGCCGGGATGGACACGTACCGCCACGTGATTGCGCGACGGAAGCAGAGCGCGCGAGAGAGCTACGGCTACGCCAAGACGGCCACAAGCGCGCAGGCGCTGCTGCATGACGCCGAGGACGACGCGCCGTAAGCACGCGCATTTCGCCACTATTGCACCCCATGCGCCATCTTGTGGCAATGCGAAAGCGGCAGAGAGCGCGCGTAAGCCATGATTCTCCTCCATGTGTTTATCCCATTCTGCAGTTTTTTGGAGGGAGAGAGCGTGAAACGACACGAGCGAGAGCCGCGTAGATTTGAATATATACTGTATCATTAATATTCACAGTGATTACTGTACCAGACTGTATCACATTGACCAAGAATACAACAACGTAATACATTATAGTATGTATTTACAGAGGTGTGGTATTGGGAAGCGTCACGTTTGTTTGCTTTTTTGTATCCTTTTGATTTTGTTCATGCCATCAATGGCCGCCAAGCGGTCATTTCTTCTCTTCACTTGCAGCGAGCAGCGCATTTTTCCGAGTTCTTCTTCACCCTCCTAAGCAGCGGCAGCATGTACAACCAGCAGCAGCAGCCGCAGTACGAGCACCCGGGTCCGTACGTCCACAGCACGGGCGCTGACGAGAGCTACTACATGCACGCGGCGAGCGACGACTTCGAGCGCTCGGGCTCGCACAAGATACCGCGCGCCACACGCGTCAAGCGGTTTTACCCGCTCATCGCCTGTACGTACCTGCGTAGGCACTCTGCGTATGTGTATGCACTGTTATTAATGGGGTTTGCTTGCTTTTTTTTTCTGTGTGGATGTGCGTGTGGATGCCTAGTGCTTGTACTTGGCGCGATCATCACTGCCATTGCGGTGACTGTACACGCGAGCAACGACAAGGACGGTTCGAGCACGAATGATAGCACGAGCAGCAATGTGGTCACGAAGGCGCCATCGACGTCGTCGTCGGCAGCTGGGGGTAGCAGTTCATCGAGCACGATAACGCAGACCGGCGGCAGCAAGTCGACGTGCCCCGAAATCGCACCCTCGGGGCGCACGGTCGTGTTCTGGCAGAGCGAGGTGAACGGGTGCGAAAAAGTGCCCGTGGGCGTCACGCACGTCGTCTGGGGCTTTGCGCTCGTGGCCGACGGCAGCGTCGTGCCCACGTTCCAGAACAGCGACGCGTATGTGAAAAGTTGCGTGCAATCGCTGCGCAGGTGAGCAAACGTTGAACGTGCAGTATTCTGGGCTTGATGGCTGGATTTTGTCCACACAAAAATGCACTGACACCACTTGTTTTGTGTCTGCTTGTATAGCAAGTGCATCTCGTCGATGGGCAGTATCGGCGGCTCGACGAACAACAAGAACCTCTCGGCTGTCACGGACGCCACAGCATTTGCGGCTTCGGCCGTCGCGCTCGTGCAAAAGTTTGATTTCGACGGCATCGACGTCGACGACGAGACGGTGGGCGCGGAATTCGATGCCGATCGCGTCGTGGCCATGATGAAGACCACGAGCGTGGCGCTGCGCCAGTACGACGCCAAGATGCTGCTCACGTACGACGCGTACTTTTTCGAAGGCGAACCGAGTTTCTGCGAGAGCCCCGAGCACGCATCGTATACGCGGTGCTTCCCCACGGGCGTCCTGCCGCACGTCGACTGGATCAACATCATGGCGTACAACGTGAACCAAGACGAGGCCGCTGCGGCGCAAGTGTACGAGAGCGCGCTCAACACGACGTTTGCGAGCTGGGCGACGCAACTCGGGAACGATTTCTCCAAGGCGACGCTGGGCATTTGCGTCGCGAAATCGTGTGCGTACGGACCTGGACCGAGCACTGCAGTCGTCGCGCAATGGGACGCGTTTGCGCGGCAAGATGGACACGGCGGCATGATGGTGTACGCGGCGTCGGGCGAGATCGACGACGATTTTCCTGTCACACGGAGCATCCTGGACGCGGCATAAAAATGGTTGTGCATGTGGACGCCATTTATATATTGTAGACAAACAAATATCCTTTTGATGGAGACGCTTCCATGCGACATGTGAGCAAAGACAGGTCAGGTGGACACTGTGTATCTCCTCTGCCTTGTCCGTCTGACATGAACGCGCGTCAAATAGATGAGACTGCATTGATTTCGTCTTTCATTGATGTCACTTGCAGTTTACTCGGCAGTGGAGTGCGCACTGGACCATCACGAGACGGCACTTGGGTGCACGGACTGCTCGGCCAGGCCCATGTCCACACTGTCGAGCGACGGCACGGCGGTGGCGATCGCAGCCGAGCGGAACATGCGCGGCTCCCGGTCAATGAAGAGGTCCATGGCCACAGTGAGCAGCACAGCACCTGCGAGCACAACCAAGTTGATCAAAGCGAGCTGTTGCCGCTCTTCGACGACGATCCACGCAGTGACGAGGTCGCTTTGTATGGGGCGACACCACTCGTTCTGCTGCGACACGACTTGTTCGTAGGGGATGCACGGGATGATCAGCGACGGCTGCACGGGGCGCTCGCTGCCATCTACGACCACGCGCTCGTTCGTGTGGATTGCGTACATCCTGGTCCCATTGGTGAGGCTATGGCGCATCATGTGCATCCCTAGGACAGTGTTGCGAGGCGCGCTGCTCAGGTTGCCGATAGCCTAGAACGACGACAACACATCGTCTTTGCTGATACCGATCACGGACGTTCTCTCGGCCGCACACAGTGCTACACGTTGTATCTGCTCCATTTGACACGACCGCGGCGGCGCGTGATACGAATATGTCGTCACGTTCGTCGTCGTGTTGCTCGTCGAGTAGTCGTCCCACGTGCACCCAATGGACTCGTAGTACGTCGCGTTGACCGTGATGTCCGCCATGCTGAGACCGCACTTGACGTGAATCTTGACGAGCCGCGTCTTCCCGTAAATGTCGAGCGCGAGTGCGTATCCAGTGTCCCAGACCAATGCGCGCTACAAGAGCCCAGAGAGGTCCTGGAACCCAAGCTAGTACGGCTCAAGCCGCGCGAGGATCTCTTGTGGGATCACGCCGTCGATTTTGAGCGACAAGCTCCCACCACGAGTGTGCCAGCGAAAGTAGTGGCGTACGAGATTCGAAGCCGTGTCGATCGGATCACTGCCATCGTCGTCGCCGTCAGTACTTGAGGGAAGGAGCGTGTTGAACACATTGGCGGTGTCGATTTGTGGACCAGCATTGACTCCGGATCCCGCCAACACACTGTGGATTAACCGCGACGGAAGCCAGGATGTCGGTTTGCTCGTTGCTTTTGGAATCGCTGTTGTTGCAAGTTTGCGCTTGTTAGTGTACTCCTGAAGCCATGCCTCGAGTAATGCTGTGCTCTTTGGTCGACACCACGTCTCTCTGTCTTGCGCGGAGATGGCGACGTCAATGGCCACGTATGGAATGATCATTGGCTGACGACACTTGGAGTTACTAGAATTGGTGCTGGATGTGTGGATTGCATACAATGCCATCTTGGGACTCTCTTCGCTGGCGCTCGCGTTTGAACTAGCATCCAAGTCGCTGGGTCGAGATAAATGTTTGCGAACTTTAAGCGTCGGTATCCGCACATCGAGGTCTACACTGCGCTCTTAGGACCAAAGCGGGTGCAACAAGTCCGTCGTGGTAGTGGCGGTAGAACAGCGCCACGAAGTCCGACGTGGCAGACTCCATCAGCACTACGAACGAGCGAACGCCAACTACTGCGACGACGACGGCGAAGTCATGGGCGTGCGCCTGTGGTGCAGACAATACCGAGGTCGTTATGACGCTCGCTAGCTAACAAACTGCGTGTGTGCGTGCACACTCATGCTTTATTTAGGCTAGGTGGATAAGCACGAAACATAGATACATTGCGCACCGTTTGGTGGTCATTATCACCATAGTCAAGCGATGTGTTCACACGTCGCAGATTCGTGCAATACCCTGTTTTGTGAAAAACAAAACTCGCCTCTCGTATCTCGTAACATCCAAAAAACAATAATTTATATCAGTTATTTGAACTTGGTTCGGATGCTTACAGGTCACATGTAAGGCTTTATGAACTTGTATAAGTTATTTATATCTACTTTAGTGCCTCTTTTCTCAAGAGAGTGCCATTGAGGATGGACCGTTTACGTGAGCGAACAATGATGACGCGGTATGGGTGCCGTCCAATTCGAGACTCGTTTGGGCGGTCCTGAGTGGACAGACACTCAGGAATCACGCACGCCATGCGCGCCAGCACCATCGCCAGTATGCGCGCTACTCAGCTTATCGCTGCTCACCATCACCAGCTGCGCGCGCGAGTCCCAGCGGCGTCCTCATCTGCTGCTGCCGTTCGTAGTGCCCCGCATGTGCTCGCATTGCTCCCTGTGACGCGCTCGTTTTCCATTACCACAGCATCTTCAAATGCGTCTACAACGACGAGTGCTGCTGACGCAGTGGTGCCGCCAGTGAAAAGCGCGAGACCACCTCGTCCGGAACTCCCGGAACCGCGGTTCGTCGAGGTCGACGGCAAGTGCGTGATCAAGTACGTCGAGTTCACACCGGAAAACGCGACAAACGCCACGCCGACCGTGATTCTGATCCATGGCGCACCGGGGTCGTACAAGGATTTCCGATACCTCATGCCACTGCTGCACCAAAAGAACGTGCGTGTGCTCGGCGTGAACTTGCCTGGGTTTGACGGAAGTGAGGTGATCGACACGGAGAACTACTACGAGCACATTTCGGCGATTCCAGCGGTGCAATCGACGCTCGAGGGCGTGGCGACGCTGTGCGAAGGCCATGAGAACGTGTTCGTTCTGGGCCACTCCTTCGGAGGCCACGCAGCGATGCACTTTGCGGGATTGAATCACTTGCAGCAGAAAGTCAACTTGAAGGGGTTGTTCCTCTTGGCATCGGCAGGCTTGAAGCCGCATAAAGCGCTCATCCCGCCGGTGAATCACGCCTTGTGGGTACTGCTGCGCTCAAAGGTGCCAGGGGTAGAATACATTGGCAAGAAGCTGACTCACTACATCTACACGAAACACTGGCCGTTCCCTGACAATATGCCATTGGAGCACTACGCGGCCGGGATAGTGCGTGTCGCGTCTGCGGACTTTGCCGTGTATCGTCAACACCTCGAGAGCATCAAGGACTTGCCGTCGTTCATTGCGTGGGCTCAAGACGACTTATTCATCCAGGAAGAGATTTTCATGGATGTTGCCTCAAGATGTCACCCAGGACCACGGTTTGCGTTTACCAAAGGCGGCCACAACGTGCAGAAGACCAAAGCGGACATTCTCGCGCTCGAGATGGCACAGTGGATGGAAAACGTCGCCTCCAGCAAGTACAAAGCGTACACACACAACGTCAAAGTGCTGCCATAAAAGAAGGTGATACAAGAAAAACAACTCAACCTAGACGCGTGTAAACCAATTTCTGCTGATTTTAGACAATGGTTTTCTATGGCACAATGCGTTGCGCTCTATTTGATACTCATGCGATGACGTGTTTGTTGGTAATCTACAGGGCGCCAACAATGTAATTCATTTCCTTACGATCACGGTCGAACCACTGGACCTACTGGATACGCTCGCGTTTTATCGCTGCCGCTACCATCAGTGATCTCATTCACCCAGCGATGGATCTCCTCGGCAAGGAACTCGGCCTTGGTCTTCTGAATGTTGTGGCCACCTTTCTCAAACGCAAAACGTGGTCCTGGGGGACACTCTTGACTCATTTTCAGCGAAATGTCTTCCTCGACGTGGACATCGTCCTTGGCCCACGCCACGAACGCGGGAATGTGCTCCAGACGCTTGAGCTGGTTCCCCACATTCTCGTGTTCTGTCGTCTCGGCGCGAAGCAAGCCCGAGACGTAGTGGCTCGTCGGCGAGTTGTCGGGAAACCCTGCGATTTTCGTGTACGTGATATGAATGAGTTTCTTTATAAACTGATCAATCACTGGGAGTTTGGCTCGCAGCACGGCTACGACCACGTTGTTGACTCTTGGGAACAGCGAGCGATGAGGCCGATGACCGGCAGATGCGAGCAAGATCATCCCTTTCACATTCAGCTTTTGAGTTGCATCCGCGTTGAGTTCTGCGATATCAACGGCAGCGAGACCGCCAAACGAATGGCCGAGCAAAAAGACGTGCTCGTCGCGCTTACATAGCTCACAGAGAGCGTCATACGTGAGGCTCGACGCAGCACGCGCATTCGCCAGCTCAAAGTAATCCGCTTCGTTTACCACATCGGAGCCGCCAAATCCAGGCAGGTTCACTCCAATCACTCGAGCAGATTGTCTCGACAGCAACGGCGCCAAGTACCGAAAATCTTTGTACGTCCCCGGCGCGCCATGCAAGAGCACAAACGTCGGAGCGTTTGCGGCAGCAGCGTCGGGCTTCACGTCAAAGTACTTGATCACGCATTTCCCGTCCACGAGGACACTCTGGACCTCGGGGAGTGGCGGCGGCGCTGGTCGTCGTGGCTTTAGTTCGGCTGGGTTTGCGAAGGAAACGGTTGCAAATGTGCGCATATGGCCGACAGCAGACCATTGATGTTGTCGTCTTGTCAATGGCAGCGTGTGTCCGATGAGCTTGGTGGCGAGCATTGCGAGTGGCGTCTTGATCCCTTGGACACTTGTGGTTGGTGCGCCTTCCTCTGAGGGAGTTGATGATTGCTACAGGGCCCCAGCAGCTACGCTCTGCTGCGGCGTTTGGACGCTGCTGTGGGACGAACGTCGACCAACATGCGAGTCTTCATTGCACGTCAACGTGTCCCATTTGCCAATGATCGCGCAGATTACGGAATCCGCAGTGCTTGCAGGATGTTAAACACATCAGTTAAGCACAGTGTCTGATTGGAACATAGCATATGCTGTATACTTTGATGCATAGATTGAACACGTATTGCATATTTGTATACATATATTACAGGATTATAAGCTATTTATGGAACTGTCAATAGTGACTTTTGAAGGAGTCAGTATCCGAAGCGAACTGCAATGTGCCAACGTTCCAGTTCGAGAGTCTCAGATGCGCTCACTGTTGCATATCTCCGCGCGCATGCAAATCAATCACCAGTCACAAGCCCCACGCATTTAAAGGAAAAAGGAATCGACGCATTTCGATATTTTCTCCCTGCGAGCCGTTCTTGTTTTGCTTGTAGATGCGCGCAGTAACCTTGGTTTTATGGAAAAAAAAATACTTTGTCTCCTCTCGTTTGCACTGTATTTCTACAGGTACGTCGTCAGTCAGACACTCACTGAGCATATTATGCGCCTATTGATGCGAACAAGACAGCATCATCGAGCATTCGGATGAAGGGAGAGACCGCGGGTCCTCTGAGTCCTTTTCACTATCGCATTCACATCGACATCATCACCAGTGCAGACGCTCACTCAAGGCGATGATCGATGTCCCTGCGCAGCTCCATCGCCTCCAGCAACAGGCAGCGCTCGTGGCTGAGAAGGTCTTGCTGCTGAACCTGCCAGCGTTGCTTTCGCGGCGCATCTCGGAGAAGCAGCTGCAGTGGAAGAACCTCTCGGGAGTCCTGCAGCGTGCACTGCTCTGGGATACCGGCTTGGTACTCACAGACGAAGGCAAGCTGGTTCAAGTGTACGTCCCGTGCGGCAAATCCATGGGCCAGATCTTTTTGCCTCGGCAGGTGTTTGATCCCGCAACGTGCGACGTGGGTGCCTGTCATAGCAATGGGACTGCGCATGCCACCACGACCACTACGGCGTATATTGCAAGTCAGAATTGCTCGCGCAAAGCGATCGAGAGCGCTGCGCAATGCGCAATCGAAGACGCAGTCACAGGAATCTCCAACAACAGCGCGCTCTGGGCGGAAGACGGCAGCAACATGGCAACGGTGCCCGACATTCGCATATACCAGAGTATCATGTCAGCAGCCTCCAATGCTACTGCGTCTATGTCAACCACTGCACTCACGAATGAGTCCAGTGCAGTGTTATACACCATCCACGAACAGCAGAGAACGCTCACAAGCACTGAGGATTGCCCGACTCAGTCATTCTTTATCGCACCGTGTGTCCAACGAACATCCGCGAACCATAACGAGTGGTGCGCGCCTGAACGAGGTGGGTTTGTCGACCTGTGGCTTGATGCAGAGTTTGCGTCATCGAAAGGCGAAACAGGCGCTGGAGTATCGTCCCTATCGCTGATCATATTGGTCGTACTAGTGGTCGCGACGATGTTTGGTGCGATTATCGCGCTCGTTATGCTCCGGAGACGCCGACGCGAGAGACTTCGAACGTTAACAACAGCAGTCGACGACCCAGCAGAAATCCCGACGCTATCTGCTGCCGAGTATCGCCCATCGACGCCGTCGCTGCTGGATTATCCGTCCCAGGTGACGATTCCCAACCTGATCAAAGTCGCGTCTGTGGCAAGCGATATTGCCGCGCTGAATGAATCGATTTGTCGACGGTCGATTGAGACCATGTCGACTTTTTGCAGTGACGGCGTCCTGATGGCCAAGCGCGTTCCGTACGCTGAGCTGCATTTCGAGACAATGCTCGCGCGCGGTGCGAACGGTGAAGTGTGGCGTGGTGAGTACTCCGGTCAAGTCGTTGCGATCAAGAACCTGCTGCCGGAGAAACAACACGACAAGAACGCGATCGAGCAGTTTGCCAAAGAGATTCGACTCGCGTCTACGTTAGAGCATCCAAATATTGTGAAGTTTGTGGGCTTCTCATGGAAACGGCTGTCCGATCTGTGCAGCATCTCCGAGTTTATGGGCAAAGGAGATCTGTCGGATCTAATCAACTCGACACTGAGCGGGCGCATGACGTGGAACCAGGAGAAGCTCTCGATCGCGATTGATATCGCGAACGCATTGGCGTACTTGCACTCGCTCAAGCCACTGATCATCCACCGCGACCTGAAATCGCTCAACGTGTTGCTGAACGACAACTTGGAGGCGAAGCTGAGCGATTTCGGGCTCAGTCGCGCGCGCTCGTTTGAAGAGACGATGACGTGTGGCATCGGCACGCTATTGTGGACCGCGCCAGAGATCCTTCGCGGTGAAGCGTACAGTGAGAAAGCTGACATTTTCTCGTACGGCATCGTGCTCTCGGAATTGGACACGTGCTTACCGCCCTATGCTCTGAACGATGAAGTGAGCAAGCAGCAGCTCACGAGCATGCAGCTCATCAACCTGGTCGCCAAGGGCAGGATCAAGCCGCGGTTCCGAGGCGATTGCCCGCGCGCACTGGAGCAACTTGCGACGTCCTGCGTGTCGGAAGACCCGTCGACGCGGCCGAACGCAATGCAACTCATCGCGGCACTGCGCTCCAGGGGCATCGCGTTGCACGTGTCAAGTAGGTAGGTCGGTAGGTAGTCAGACACGAGGTCGGACTGAATCGTAGCTGTTCACTTGACTGACGTCCACCCATCTGGTTTTCTAGGTTCAGTACCTAGAGTGTCCTCATAAGGTAACGTCCGACGCCATCAGGCATGACGTTGGTTGAAGCTATGCACAAGAAGTATTATTTACCTGTTTATATAGGGTAGTGCGGTAAAAACAGGGGTAGAAGAGGAGGAGAAGAAAACGTACGTATTGAATATGCAAGGTGTAGGCTAATAGACAGCATGCACAGAGAAGGTCCATATCGGACGCCTTCAGTTCAGCAAAGCGGGATGCTTCCCTATTGAACAACACGATTCCCTAATTTAGTGTCGTCCTGTCGTCCTGTCGCTCTGGCAACCAATCACAACAAGGCAGGATCAATGTTTAGCAAACATAAGAATGTATTTGAGAAAGATAGCAGTGTTGTTTTTGTGGTACGAAAAGTACATTTTGCAGCTTTGCCAAGATGAAGAGGTAGCACGAATCAGCACTTAATCTAACACCTTTGGCTCGGTGCAGAGTGTTGCTCCCGTTTCTTTTATTTTCTTTTATTTTCCCTCTTTTCCCTCCCCCTCATCGTGCAACCCGCCTTCCGCACCAGCACGACACGCCCGCATCGACAACCATTCCGCATTTGTATTCTCCCAAAACGGAAACCCCGCCCATTTGCGCCGTCATAAGCAGGAAAGCGGCGCGAGAGTTTTGGGGAAGTGCGCGCGCGTGTTTGGATCGATCACTTTGTGACTGAAGAGAACCGCGCGAAAGAGTGAGAGAGAGAGCGTGGGGTGGTGAAAGAGACGAGAGGCTTTTTGCTGCGCGTCCATCTCGCGTGTGAATTCGTCTGCTGAGTGCCGCTGGGAGCGTAATTACAGGGAGAGAGACAGGAAAAGGCATTTGAGACACGAGAAAGCGCGCTCGTGTCGCTGAGAGCCAGAGAACGAAGGAAGCGAGCTAGGCCGGAGAATACGAGACTGCTGGTGCTGCGTGTTTCCTGTCGACTGCGTGTGGGGATTGTTTAGGGGGAGCGAGACTCGTTGGCTCGTTTGAAATAGACGACAAGGACAGCCAGAACAGCAGCAAGTATGACGCTGGCACGAAGGAGCAGAGCGTTGCTGTTTGCGGCGCTCGTTTTCGCGTTGCATTACGTGCAGATGGTGTGCAGCAGTGATAGCGACATGGTGGGTCGACTGTACAAGATCTGGAGTTCAGGGGGGAGTATGGACCCGCTCCCGATCGCGGAAAAGGCGCTGCCGCAGGTCGCGAAAAATCGGCTTGTGCAATTCGACTCGCTGCAGTGGGGTGTGCTTCCAGGACTCGTCCAGCGTGCGATATTGTGGGACACAGGGATCGTGATGACGTCCAGCTCAGACTACGTGCAGATTTTGACAGTGTGCGGCCAGACGATGGCTGATTTGATGCTCGATGTTGCCGTGGTGCAGGATATCGTGAGTAATAGCAGCACGTGTGTGCTGTCGAAGTGCGGGGGTAATGCACAATTTCTGGAGAGCTGTTTAACCGATGTCATCGTGCCGAGCGTGCGCTGTTTCGTTGACAAAACAACGTTGGGAACAGTGCCGTCATTTTCAGGTGTGTACTGGGCAGCAGACGGTGGTAATGAGGAAGCCCCTGCTCCAGTCTTGCGGGATCACACAAGTCTAAACACGTCCGTGAATAAGCTGTATGCGATCCACCTCGTTGACAAAGTGTTCAGTGGCGTGAGGTCGTGTGAAACAGAGGCGAGAATGATCATTCCCTGTGGAGAAGGAAACCAAAATGATGGGCGCATCTGCACTCCGTCAAATGGTGCGACGCTGGATGCGTGGCTCAAGTATCTCTCCACACCCAACCAAAGTACATTTACGACGACGTCCTCAGTGCTGCTGATCATTCTGTTCCTTCTGATCGTGGCGCTCTGCGCGTTGATTTATTACCTCGTCAGGTACAAGGTGGATTTCAAGTCGCTGGACTCGTACGACAACTCGCACACTTCGAACCTACTATCCAACGAAAACATGCTGAATGGATCCACGCCGATGGACGTGTTTGCTCGCTCTGGCGGCCGTGGCAGTCGTGGCGCTGATCCGACGCTGTCGAATGACGCGCTCTGCAACAAGTCTGCGATCTTGCGCCGCTTCGTCTCGGATCCGACTATCGTCACGAAGCGCATTTCGGTCTCCCAGATTACGTTCCTGCGTGTCTTGTCGAAGGGCGGAAACGGCGAAGTCTGGTTGGGTCAATACGAGTCTCGGTATGTCGCGTTGAAGTGCCTGCTGGCGTCCAAACGGGACGATATATCGTCGCTTGAACGCTTTAGCGATGAGCTTCGACTTGCCTCAGTGCTGGAGCATCCAAGAATCGTGGCATTCTGTGGAGTTGCCTGGCAATCGCTACTTCATTTGTGCGCAGTAACAGAGTACATGGAGCGAGGAGATCTGGAAACAGTGCTGAGCCACCCGACGGCCACTTCTATGGTGTGGGGCAAAGAGAAGCTGCCAATGGCGATGGATATAGCTGAAGCGCTAGTGTACCTGCATTCGCTGGAGCCTGTGGTGATCCATCGCGATTTAAAATCCAAGAACATTCTTCTTGATCGTCGTCTGCGCGCGAAACTGAGTGATTTCGGACTCAGTCGAGAAACGTCTGTGGAAGACACCATGACGAATGGCGTTGGTACGATTCTCTGGAGCGCTCCGGAGGTTCTTGAGGGCAAACGCTACGATGAGAAAGCAGATATCTTTTCGTATGGCATCGTGCTATCGGAAATTGATACGTGCATGCTGCCGTACGGTTTCAACAAAGAGCGCGGTGGTAAGAACAAGATGAAGAGCATGCAGATCGTGCATCTTGTGGCAGAGGGTAAATTGCTCCCGACTTTCCGCGAAGATTGTCCTCCTGAGATCGTTGATCTTGCACGAGATTGCTTGGAGCTGAATCCAGAGAAGCGCCCGACCGCGATGGAAGTGGTGTTCCGGCTACGCTCGAAAGTGTTACCGCTGCTGAACAACGGAGCGTTTGACGAAGAATAGAGAGGCAGGTGACACGATTATCTATTTTATTTGTATGTATTGCTATCGCTCGTATGTTCAGGGAGTTTATAACAATGGCGATCGCCCACCCATCGTATGTTTCCATATCAAGGATCGTCTAGTAAAGTAAAGCAAGAAGAAGAGAAAGCCACAGGCAGTGTGTTTGAGTTGAGTTGTCGTTCCGCATCAATGTAATCTAACGGTTTTATTTCGCTCCATCGCATCTCACGTTCGTAGTTCCCGAGTCCGATCAAGCGTCCGATCAAACGCAAATACCATTTTTATACTCGGCGCCTACCTGATGCGATCGATCGTCACCTGGATGCCTCGACGAGTGAGCGCCAAGCGTGCCCAATGAGCTCTTCCGTTACACCAACCGAGCAGCAGCCGCCAGCGCGCATGATAAATACGAAGGTGTCTCATGCGTCAACACTCCCAACGTCAACTAGTCCTCGCGCCATAGCCTCTGCTGGCGAAAAAGGCAACCCCGACGTCGAACGGAAACGGAAGCTCATCCAGTCGATTCCAATTCTGAAGCAGGCAGTCAAGGGCCAGCATTGCGGCGAGGACGATCTTATTTTTGCGCTGAAGATTACAACGTTCACCGACGGCGAGTATGTGTACTGCCAGGGACAGACAGAGCGCGAGGTGTATTTCATCGAAGAAGGAAAGGTGCTGATCACGCAACGCAGAGTTGGAACAGGTCCTGCGCGTTTAGGTGCGCGACGACGATCCATGCTAGAAGCAGAGCTGGAGATCCAGATCACGGCCCATGAGGTGCACGGATATTTCGGCGAGATGGCGCTGCTGCAGAATGCTCCGCGAAAATCGAATGCTGTGACGAGTGGCGCTGTCACTTGTATGGTACTGCACGCCGACGATTTCCAATCGCTCCTGAGGCCACTGCACCAGTTGATGCTGTACCGCAATCTCCTGCGCTCGCACTCTGTGCTGGAGAAGCATCGATTGTTCAAGGAGTTCACCCACAGCCAACAGAAGCACATGATCAACCATTGCAGTCTCTCCGCATTCCAAAACGACGAATACATTTGCCGCCAGGGCGATATAGATGATCGATATTTCATTTTGGCAGAAGGTGAAGCGAACGTTGTCATCGACGAATCCCTCCCAGATTCGACCCACTCGCGATCGAACTCTTTGTTTGTTGGGGAACTTGGGAGGCAAAGCAGTGCGATCAAAAGTGTGAAACGAGGCGACGGACGAGGTGGCCAAATCAGGTCATCGACGGTCGCTCATAAGTCACTGTTCCAGGGCTTTGGAGAAATGGGTTTGCTGGATAAACCGCGAACTGCTCACGTACTGGCAAGAGGCAATCCTGTGGTGTGTGTTGTCATAACTCGTAAGGATTACATTGCTGCAAGTCAGCTCTCAAATGCGGTAATCGACGTGGACGCTGAATCGTTGTTGGCAACGACGCTGATAGAAGAATGGAACCTCGTCATCAACGCTCGCAATTTGCATCTCTCAAACCCTCAAGTATCACATTACTTGATCACATTCATTAAGAAGTTCAAGGCTGCTTACAATCAGAAGTTTGTTGGAAAGACCATGTACCTCGATTTCCTGCGACGACTGAATCAGGAGCCACAACTTGGGGACGAGTTTGAGTTCGTATCGTCGCGAATTGCGTGGGACTCACCAAGTTCGTCTCTCAGTATCATTCGGTCGGAAACACGGCGCGTTCTCTCGGCGCCGCCGTCCGTGCGGAGCCCTTCGGAGATGAGTTTTGTTGGTCGAATGATTGAAAACACGCTCTTCTTGAACAAGTTCCAGATGCCGTCAAATGTCGATAAGCACAAAGTGGCGCGGCACCTCGGGAGATTGATGGAATTCCTGAACATCGGCAAGGACATGTACTTGTTTCGTCAGGGAAAAATCGAGAGCAAAGCGTTCATGATTCTTCGCGGCAAGATCAACATTGTGAATGAAGATGTCAACTCGCTGCAAACGGTCAAGCATTACGAGGTTATCGCAACGCTTTCTGCAGGGGATTCGTTTGGAGAAATGTCCCTTGTGACCCGATTGCAGCGCTCGGCTACAGCGATGGCGTCTTGTGATACTGACTTGCTCGTGCTCGATCGAGATCGGTTGCACATGCTGATGACAGCTTTACCAGGAGTGCAGGTTCGGCACGAAATGGTTCAGCGTGCCGAGTTATTATCGAAGCTGGATTTTTTTCGCGGCTGCGACTTTGGACAGTGCATTCGTGTTGCCCATGACATGCAAGAAGTTGTCTACGAGCCGCATCATTTGTTTCTCAAGGAAGCAGTTCATTTAAGGACATTGTACATCGTCAAGAGTGGCGAAATCGCGGTGTTTCTCAAGAAGATAGTTCCAGCAACGACCTTCCCAACATTAAATATGGCAGCATCGAGTTCGCTTCCAGTATCAGCATCAGCTACAATACCGACGAAGACGGTGCTCATCAGAGTAGCGACAATTGGTCCCCAGGAGTTTTTTGGTGTTACGATAGCTTTTGCTAACATCAGTGGGGCTACAGCAACTCCGAGTAATGCTGCAGTCGGTGGAAATAGTGCTAATGCAAGCAACCCAGGAATTCATGCTTCACATTCCACAAGCGGGTCAACGGTGTTGACAATGAGCAGCTCCTCCTCTTCAGTAGCAACAAGTCAAGCTGAATTGGCATCGACGGTCTTCATGTGCTGCACGCGGGTTGAGGTTCTTGAGCTTTCGGAACGTGGCTGGAGGCGATTGACACCGCAAAGCCTGCAGACAATTCGGAGTTCGCTGTTGGAGCGTAATCGCTGGAACCATGAGCTCGTGGATACGCTAAAAGATCCATCGTACTATCATCTCGAGAAGCCGTGGCAGTTGCTTGCTCGAGCGAATTCCGTGACAGGAAAACTCGAAGACCGCCAGCCAACGCAACTTGCGCGTCGTCTCAACGACAAGAAGCAAAATGACGAGTGGATATGCGCTTTTGTTTCCGAATAGTGGAAGTGCGTCATTAGAGCGATCAATTCAGTCGCGAAGCGAGGCAGCATCAACTCGGAAGGAGGATAGCCCGTCTAAATCCCAGTTTACTAAGACTCCTCCTTTAGCGCCGAGGGCGTCCACTTTCGGATGGAATGGAACACCGCGCTCAGCTTTAGGAGGATCGTTTGCTGCTGGTGCCTCCTTTGCAACTGAATCTTTCGTCCCACACCCTCCATCGCCGAGCTCTTGTGTGAGCCGTACGACTGGGCCGACTTCGCCACTGGTGTCGTCTCGTCCACGACCTGCACCGCCAAGTGATTTCGTGCGAATCTTATCTCCTATTCTCCCGCAACCGAAGTCACATGCTGGGACTGGGAGCTCCAGTAGACCTGGGAGGAACGCTAAATCATCCCCTGGAAGAACCGAGAACGAGAAAAACCAGGGATCAATTGCATTTGACTCGATGTGGAAGCTGCAGCATCGTCCATCGCTGCATTGAGTCGTGGTGTGCCTCAGAAGATTGACCGTTCTGTAAAAATAGATAGATTAGCTAACGAAATTGGAGTGCTTCATGCCTGGCACATGCTGACAGCAATGAATGAAGAAGACACGGAGTCCTACTCACCTAACATGGCACATTCTCGTCAAGAAAGCGACGATGTACTGATTCTCTCAGGACGACATGCATCAACTTATTGGCTGTTCGCCCGTTTGGAGGGATTGTGCCATGTGCGTGTACCGGAAACTGCACTATTCGACAGTGAAGGCGTCCTTGAAGCGTGGATATTCGCCCGAGCCAACAAGAATCAGGTGCGTGCATTTACCCCCAGCACTCAAAGCATAAGCATCATAACCAGTGAGTCTAAATGTTTTGTGGTTTGCACAACAGGGTGGTGGGAGTCAAGTTGTGCGACGAGAGTTTCTAGAGGCCAGCGTACTACGACTCGAAGCACATTTGCAGGTAGTGAATGCGCTTGTGTTCGCTGCCATGAGAGATCGTGTAAACAGTATGCACTTGCATTTCTCTTCAGGATATAGCAAATGATAGACAAAGTGAGATTCTCGCGGTGAAATGCATGAACGAATTAGTGCTTATGAGCGAGTTCGACTTGGACCAGTTGATCCGAACATTGTGTCGTCGCGAAATCGCGATGAATGCTGCAGAGCCCGACATCCGAATCCCACGCGATTTTCCAGGCGGCGGAAGGTTCTGTCTTCAGGAGTATGTTCCGCCACAGGATAATGCACTGCTGTCCGTGCATTTCCAGCATTTATCAACGCGTTTGCGTGAAGAGGACGGTGAGCCTCGCATAAAGGCGGCAGCGATGTCATGTGACGGTGAGTACTCGTTTTCAACTCGAGCATGTAGATTGTCAACCAAAGGGGGAGTGGAAAACGATTACGAAGTGGACGACAAGATGCGCAGTCGCGTACAAAAACTCGTTTGTCATGTGATCAAGCATTTTCAGGTCTTTTTTGGCATCCAACTTCTTGACGGCACGATCGAATTCACTCTCGAGAAGCAGCGCGACACGATTTACTTGGTCGGCGCACAGTCAATCTCAGTCTTTCGTTCGACAAGCCTTGTCTGCACGAAACTACAGAGTCCGGCAACACAGGAGGTGAAGAACTGTGGTATTCACAAGTCGATGAGGAAGTCTGGAAACCAAAACACATCCGCGTCGAGTGCGGCAAACACGGCAGCACGTTCTCAGCGAGAGTGGATTGCTTGCGAAGAGGTTTCGTTCAAGGAGCCCATTCGAGTGATTTGCCGCGTTTGCCGCATGTGTCGTCGATCGGATGACATTGATTTGGTGAAAGAGCTCAAGCAGAAGCAGAAAACACTGCGCTCCACCTTGGCGAAGTACCAGCACGTCCAAGAGCAAAACGCGATCGTAGAGAAGGAACACGCTGAGTCTCAGTCGCTACAAGAACGGCAGCAGGTTACTATTGCCGAGCTTCGGTATGAACTCGATCGCGTTCGCTCTGAGGTGCACAGCAAAGACGACAAAATTGTCGAGCTAGCCAAAGAGAATGGGAAGCTCGAAGCTCAACTCGGCAGCGCGATGGATGAACTCAAAGTTGCTTGCATGGAAGCACAACTCGCGAAGGAGAGGCTGCTACTGGCAACTCGAGAGAGACAAACTGAGGCTTTCGACGTGGAGCAAGTGATATGAGAAAAAATGTTGCAATGGGAAAGCATAAATGCTCAGCTGCAATCGCAACTTGGGCAACTGCAGCAGGAACTGGGGCGAAGTCAGCAAACGCTCCGCAAATTGCAAACCAAGTACGAAGAAATGCGAGCGGATCGCAACGAAATCCGCTTCCAATGGCGCTATGTTTGTCGGAAACTCATCGATATCAACGAACCGGGGGTGGCGCTGCCTCAGCGCATCGCCGGTGGGTACCGAATGTATCCGTCGCCGTCGGCGGACAATGTGCGCGACGTCGTGAAATGGCTCGTTAACTACGACGCCAAGGAAGCGCTCATTGAGTCGCAGCAGAAAAAATCGATTACCAAGCGTTTGAAGCTGAAGTTCGAGCTTATGCGCGTGCTTGGTGGGTCCCCGACAAAACGGAAAAGCAGCTTGAGTTGTGGTTGCTATCCTTCGTCGCGCCGACGGTCTAGGTCTCCGTCCAGGTCGCCGTCAAAGTCTCCATGCTGCGTGAAGCAAAGCGAGACAGACACTGATTTAAACGATGCGAAGATTGCTAACGACACGGAAGCAACAGCAAACAAACGGATGACGCTCGTCGAGGAAGCTTCATTGAAAACAAGAGCAAAAGTACACACAATCCAAGAAAATAAAGTGGCGCACACTCGATAAAATACAAAATCCACCCAGCTGAAGCTCACACACACGTTCTTGTTTCCTCTGATAATTACCATTGAAGCACCGCTGGGAGATACTTCTCCGCGAGACTCAGGTAGTGCGGCATCAATTTGTCAGGAACAATGTTCTTCATTGCGTCGTCTGAGACCGAAGCGTACATGCCCAACGAATGCAGCCACTCTCGTGTTTCGAAGTCATGTGGTGCACACAACTCGTCGTACTGGTCGTGCTCATGCCACGCCTTCAGCGACCAGAAGCGAATCGCGTGCAGTGCTTCCGTGGGAAGTGTCGACTTGTTGAACTCCAACACACGGAACAGGTACTCATCCGGTGTCCACGGCAGCACAACTCCATCCATTCCACTTTGCATCTGTGTGCTTCCATTGCTCTTGATCGAGTTGCAGTGGTCACTATTCAACTCATTGAGCTCAGGGTAGCCGACACAGTCAGGAATCGACACACCGACGACCCACGTCGAGCTCTTCACCAACCACTCGTGCGCTGACACACTGCGAAGGACCTCATTGTCTTCGTCCGTCCAGCAAAGGAAGAGCATTCCAAGGCCACGCCTACACACATATCATCAACACACAGCAATAGCAAGGTGAGTTTCTTGTCCAGCGCATAGTGAGAAAATAAATACCAGGTTTGTACACGTACAAGAACACTGCAAGCTGCAACCAATCTGGATGACCGTCATCTCGAACTGCTTGTGCGGAAGCCAGCATGTACTTCAACACCCAGCTTCCAGCTGCTTCATCGTCGCCATTGAGCCGCATGACAAGCTTGCAGGCGTCCGCGATAGAAAGTGATGCATGCTGGAAGTCACCATACTTCACGAGTTGTTTTTTTACGAACGACGACGTCTGATACTTGCGCATGATCTTTGTGAACAGTGGCTTCGAGTCTGACTTATTGCACACGAGCGACATGATATCACCGCCGTCCCAGGGCACAGGGGTCTTCGAAGACACCACTCTGTTCTTGTCGTGATCAATGCAGAGGTAGCTGCCATGAAAATTCTTCAATGCAATGCCACCAGCACTTGTCTTTGTGAGTGACGGCGAATCAGCTTCCTCAGCACTGCGACTGGCGTCCGAGTTGTGCGGCACGACTTGGAACGTCTCCCACGTCGAATTCAGCTGACGATCCGCGAGGATATTGCCGCTTTCTTCAACGCACAGGAATTTACCGTGCACGCTTCGCAGGAAGATCTCGCCATTGGCACCCAACAGCGTCTGCCACAATGACTCAGGGTTGCTCTTTTCCTTGCGCGCTTCGATGGCACCATCTTCCGAAGCCATGAGGCACGTTCCGTCCGATGTCTTGAGCGTCAGCATGCAGAACCAAGAATTGGATTTGCTGCTGCTGGGTTGCACAGGGAAGAACGTGCGCGTGTAGAACGGGAGCACCATCGGCACCTTGCGGAAACATTCCGTGTCGTTGTACAGGAACAGCACCTTGGCGCCTTGTTTCTCCTGGAATCCCCAGGTCTCGTAGAGCCCCACCAACTTGCCATGGCTAGTACAAATATGAATAAGTTAGTTTCTCTCTACCATGTTTACATGTTAGAATCACACTTTGCGTACCGCTTGGTGTCTTCTTCAGCTTCTAGGTGCAGCTCTATGATCCCGAGCTCCTTGAGCGTGGACAGGCACGCGTGGTAGAGGATGCGCGCCAGTCCGTACCCGCGCCACTCCTTGTTGATCACGATCGACTTGACGTGCGCTGTCGCGTCTTTCTCCAACGTAAAGATGATCTTGCCAATGGCCCCGCGCTTGGACGCTACCAGATATTCACACCATAGACACAATGAGGCCTCCATATGTCCAGTTGTACACATACACAACTGTATACCCAATACACACACCAATCATACGTCTTCATGCATCCACACAACAAGAGAAAAAAGAATAAAGTGCGGGTCTAAGCAGCAAACAGACCTGAGAAGAGCACCCAGCGCAGCTCCTTGGATTTCTGGTCGTTCGTGAACTCGAGGCGGAAGCGCGCCGGGTCCTGCACGAACGCGTCCACGAGGTTCGCGCGCGCGCCCAGCGCCACGAGCGCATCAAGCGACGGCTGCTGCGCCATGCTGCAAGTGGCCATGTTTCTCCTACTTGTCGCTTTTTTTCTTCTTTCTTGGTTGCTTTTTATCACGGAACGCCAGTAGCAGTGCGAGTTGCAGTTTCGCAAAGTGGGGGGTACAGTGTACCTACCATCTCCAACATGTGCGAGGCGAGAGAGAGCCAAGGTTTTATTACTTTTGAAGGGCCGTTTGAAAATGTTGGATAGAAGAGCAAACGGTAGTGCTTGTCTAACTTTGTGCCAGAACAAGGTGAGACGAACTTGTAGCGAAAAGCGTCACCCTTTTAAGAAAGACAACAGAGGCTTGAGTGTCCTCCTGGGTACAGTTACGCGTTCGAGAAACGCTCCTATTTCCAATCACGACTAAACCAATTCTGTGGGGTACAAAGGTTACAGTGTCATTGAATTGCTACTGGTAGTACCATATTGGTGAACATGCATCTAGGTTGTGTTGCTTTTTGTACATTTCGCTTATGGCAGCACTTGGACGTCGTGTGTGTACTCCTTGTTCTTGCTAGTAGTGATGCTTTCCATCCACTGCGCCATCTCGAGCGCGAGAACCTCCGCCTTGGTTTTCTGCACATTGTGGCCGCCTTTGACAAACGCAAATCGTGGTCCTGGGTGGCACTGCGTGGCGACGTCCATGAAGATGTCTTCCTCGATAAGCACGTCATCTTGAGCCCACGCTACGAATGACGGCAAGTCTTTGATGCTCTCGAGGTGTTGACGAAATGCGCCGAAGTCTGCAGACGCGCATCGAACAATGCCTGCCGCGTAGTACTCCAATGGTGCATTGTCAGGGAACCGCAAATGCTTTGTGTAGATCCAGTGAGTCATTTTCTTGCCAATTTTCTCAAGCACCGGCACTTTCGAGCTCAGCAAAACCCACATGACGTGATTAATCGACGGCACGAGCGCTTTGTGGGGCTTGAAGCCTGCTGACGCCAAGAGGAACAACCCCTTCAAGTTGACTTTCTGCTGCAAGTGATTCAATCCCGCAAAGTGCATCGCCGCGTGGCCTCCGAAGGAATGGCCCAGAACGAACACGTTCTCATGGCCTTCGCACAGCGTCGCCACGCCCTCGAGCATCGATTGCACCGCTGGAATCGCCGAAATATGCTCGTAGTAGTTCTCCGTGTCGATCACCTCACTTCCGTCAAACCCAGGCAAGTTCACGCCGAGCACACGCACGTTCTTTTGGTGCAGCAGTGGCATGAGGTACCGGAAATCCTTGTACGACCC
>GL376570.1:200760-308540 GCA_000143045.1 Globisporangium ultimum DAOM BR144
GATCAGAATCACGGTCGGCGTGGCGTTTGTCGCGTTTTCCGGTATGAACTCGACGTACTTGATCACGCACTTGCCGTCGACCTCGACGAACCGCGGCTCCGGGAGTTCCGGACGAGGTGGTCTCGCGCTTTCACTGGCGGCACCACTGCGTCAGCAGCACTCGTCGTTGTAGACGCTGCGACGGAGAACGAGCGCACCGAATGGAGCAATGCGAGCGAATGTGAACTGCTTGGATCAACAGCAGTGATTCGCGCACATGGGTGCTGACGATGAGTAACTGTGCGGCGTGCAGCGCGCGCGATGGTGCGGGCGCGCATGCTGAGCGTAGTACCTGAGCGTTTGTCCACTCACTCAAATGAGCAGTGGAGCCTCCCATCAGAATCCTCTTATGCTGGACGAGGAGCTACGTCAGCTGTTTGTTGACGTTAATGGCACTCTTTCGAGATTTAGGTCACTAATTGCGGTCTTTGTAGCCATCATTAGTGCACAAAGTTGCTGATAAGTTGCTCCAAATCACGTCGGGTTCAGTTACCCACGCTGACGTGTGGAGCGGGTCCCACATTGCACGACGAGTCGCCATCATTCTGACGTTGTAGCTCAAATCCAATGCGCCGCACGGGTGCGTGGCCACCGTCGCGGGTGTTCTCAAGAGCGTTTACCGCTACTACTGCTGCTGGCGGTGGAGCTACACCACCGCTTGCCCGCCGGTCGTGGATCGCGCATCGCACTTGTGGACAGCAGCACCGCCCTCTTCTCTGCAGCAATGGAGCGCGCAGCTTTGTGTCATTCATCCCAAAGGCAAACCCATCGGTGCCGCGTGAGCATCGACCGCCGCCTCCACCACTTCCCGAACCACAGCATTTCCACTTGGAGCACGAAAACTGCACGATCGAGTACATTGATATCAAGCCCGTATGCGCTTCTGCTGCTGCAAAGGACGAAGTGACGATGGTGCTTGTGCATGGCGCTCCCGGGACGTATCATGATTTCCGCCACATCATCCCATTGCTTCAGCAGCAACGAGAATCTTCAACCTCTAATATGCGCATCATTGGTATTAACTTGCCAGGTTTTGGACGATCAACGGTCGACAAGACGGCGTACCTGGATCAGATCAGTGCGGTGCCTGCTGCAAAGCTGACACTGCAGGCTCTTCAAGCGCTTTGCACCCCAACTGAGAATGTGTTTGTGATGGGCCATTCTTTTGGTGCTCACGCGGCATTCAATCTCACAGCATTGAACCAAGAGTTGCGTAATGACAATCGACAGCAGCAAGTGAACTTTAAAGGAATGGTGCTTCTCGCGCCAGCGGGGTGTCGGCCCCACCGCGTGCTTCGTCCAAAGGAGAACGCTATGGTCATCCGACTGCTACGGTCTTCAAATCCACTAGTCACCAGTATGCTGACTCAAGCGATCAAGTTCCTCTACACCCGTATGCTCGGCTTCTCGCGCGAGAATCCAGCGAGCCACTTTGTCGCTGGCATCGTGCGTGCCGGGACGACCGACTTCCGGGTCGTTACGGACCACGTGCTCGCGACGAGAAGCACGATTCCGTCCTTCATTGCGTGGTCCTCGAGCGACGAGTACATGGAGGGCGAGATCCCCGTGGAGCTTGCGCAAATGTGCCACCCAGGCCCTCGCATCGCGTTCACGGGCGGCGGCCACAACATCCAGAAGACTCGAGCCGACTTCCTTGCAGACCAAGTGCTGGCGTGGGTCCGCCAAGTGCTACATTCAGAGTCCAAGGTCAGTAATAAATCTAGGGATGTTGACGACGTTCAGGTCGTGCCATGATAGAAATACGTCGCCATCATCACTGTAACCTTCCTATGTTTGCTGCAGGAGCAGGTGTCCACAGCGGGTGGTCACGATAGATCCGACTACTTACTGTGAGTAACGAACAGAATGAACGGCTACAGATTCGACCGAAATGCCCAAAACGCGGTGCACTTGCCACTGCATGTGGCTTTTGTATGGTACTCAACTCTCCGTCAAATACGCTCTTTGCATCACTTTCTACCTTATTTTGGCATTTTACTCAATCGACTAAACGAATCCTGGACAAATCATTCTGCGGGATGGGGTGGGTACATTCTATTGTTCCCCATTGGCTGAAAATGAAACCATATGGCCAAACCAATTGGCTGAAAAGGTGTAGTTTAGGATTGCAAATCATGTCCAACTTGTGCCACTGAGTCATAACGCAACCGGCGACGCCACGCACGACTTGATTCGACCTCGTGCCGCTCTCTCTCTCTCTTTGGGCTTGTGCGCGTGTGTGTATCCCCGTGTGTCTCTATCCACCGCCACTTACCTTGCGCATCGTCCTGCGCTCCACGTTGTCGCTTGGCCGCGCGCAGTAGCTGCTTTAGAAGCACGCACTCATGGACATGAAGCAGGCGCTCGCGGCGCTCAAGGCCAGGAAGAAGACGCAGCAGAATGCCGCCGTGGCGACCAAAGAAGAAGAGGAATTCGTCGGCGCAGAGGCTGATGACAGCGTTGAAGTGAAAGGCGTGCGAAGTGCCAGCAGTGTCAACTTTCGCGCGCTCGCGATCTCGATGCTCTCGGCAAAGAATCGAGGCGGCGCCGACGCGGACTCGAGCTCGTCCAGTGAAAGCGAGAGCGAGAGCGAGGATGAAGACAGGGAGGACGACGAGGCTGCGAAGGAGAAGGCGAAGATAAAGCAGCGCGAGAGGCTGCAGAAGAAGTTTGTCAAGAAACTGAAAAGCCGCAGCGAGATGGACGCCGCGGCGTCGGCAGCGCCCAACACGGGCTTTCCCACGCTTGCGAGCGCAGCGATCCTGAAGTTCAAAAAGTTGCCGCAGCGTTCAATCCGCGCGAATATGCAGAAACACAGCGACCCGTGTCTCATGCGCGAGTCGCAGAGTCTGAGCTCCGAAGAGGAAGACGAGGCAGTACGAAACTACAGGACGATGCGCAATGATGCCAGCCAGAGCATGCATGTGGGCCAAGCCGAAGCTGAGCAAGGGGACGAAACCATTGACGCAATGTTTGATACTGAGCTTGGCTTCAGCGCGACGAGCAAACGAATCTTGACGCCGCAGCCGTCGATGGAGTCGAGTGGCATGCAGCGGCTCACGCTATCGGACAAGGAGGCGCTCGTCAAGTTGCGGCAAAGTCAACTGCGCCAGAGCCGATCGACGTCGAATGCTGACATCCAGCAATCACGACCTCAACAGCCGCCGTCTCGCGGATTGCATCGCTCGGTGCTGCGGCTGTATGGGAAAATCAACAACTCGTACTTTGCGTATTGGCTTGTGATGTGCTCCCTGGTAGTGATCGCACTCGACATCCTCGCGATCATCTTCGTCAAGCTCACGTTCGAGTCGAGCCACGACAAATTTGGGCACCGCATCACGGACCACCGCGAACTGGTCGAAGACGGACTCGATGCCGAATGTGATTGGCGGTTGATGATGCTCCGAGGCATGCACTACGTCGGTATTCCGAACGTGCTGCTTGTCGCGCCCGTGATGTTCTCGTCGGACTTCTTTGCGCTCTACAAGACCACGAAGGACAATCGCATCGTCCGGTGCGCGTACCTCCAGCTCTGCGAAGTCATCATTACTGTGCAGATGGGGTTCATGATCTACTTTGCGTGTGATCAGGTGTTCAATCTCCCCGAGACAGTGAAATGCCATGAGCTGTACACAGCGAGTGAGATCGCGCTGCTGTACTCGTCGTTCGTCGTCTGGTTCGTGCTCATGAACCAGATCGTGCTCTTCTGCCGTTTCATCACCCACTTGAAACTGCAAGCCGATGGCGGCAATGACGCCAATCACACGTCGCAAATGAGTTCATGGATGAAAAGGTAAAAGTTCTTGTGCAGCTGCAACTAAGACGTTGACCCTTGCTAATGTTTTTTTATCGTATTCGCTCTTGCAACATAGAATCATGTCGTGGCCTGGACTCGGTCAGCATGGTCGCAATGTCAAGACGTTCAAGAAACGTCTCTATCGCGAAGTCATCCGCGGTGATGTGGACGCTGCGCAGAAGTTGCTCGAAGAGGCAAAAGAGAAATACGGGATCGCATGCGTCAACGACTTGTACCGCACGCCCACGCTCTGGGCATACTCGTTCGCGCAGTCGTGCAAGAATCCGCTCCATGTCGCGGCGTTACATGGCAACATCGTGATGGTGCATCTCCTGATTCTTCATGGCTTCGATGTGAACGCACTCGACAAAGTCTCGCGTGTGAATTTCAACATGGGGCTCATCTTCAAGATCTGCACGCGTATTCTGGTATGTGCGTAGTATATGTAGCAAATGCTGTTGCTGCACAAATCTAATGTTACGTGTGTGCTCTTGAACTCAGATTCGAACCCAAGACGGACTCAAGTCGCCTCTCAAATCGATTCTGTGTACTGTGTTGTTGCCGCCGATCCACGGCGCCGTCGCGAGTGGCCACGTCAACGTTGTGCGTTTGCTGATTGAGAACGGCGCCGATGTGAATGCTCTACCGAGCGCTTCGTTCTACTACCCAGCAGGCGTGTTGCCGCCAATTTTCGTGGCTGATGATCCGCAAGTGCTTCAACTGCTAGTCACGAACGGCGCGAACTTTCTCAACGTCTCGCCTGTGTCGTTGACGGGGTTGATGCGGACATTCGCGACGCCATTGCAGCGCGCGACATTCACGCTTCGATCTTCGCTCAGCGACTACCTGGTGGAAAGCGGCGGCGACGTGGCGTTGACTCCGCTCCACACGGCTGCCGCTGTTGGGAATATCAAGAAAGTCAAGTGGCTGCTTGCACATGGGACACATGTGGACACTCTAGGCGAGCGTGTGGATGGCGTTCACCTTCGTACGCCACTACATTGGGCTGCTATCGTAGGCAGAGTCTCGTCGGCGAGGATCTTGCTGCGTAAAGGCGCGAATCCGAATGCACGAGACCGCGAGGGACGAACTCCATTGCACTGGGCGGCACACAACAATCATCCTGAGATGGTGGACCTCTTGCTCCAGGATCTCGCCGATCCAAACGCGCAAGATCTCGAGGGCAACACGATTCTGTGCTTTGCTGCCGAAGCAGAAGGTGTGAGCGTGCATACGATCTCCAGCTTGGTCGGTGCCGGAGCGTCGCTGAAGCATCAATGCGCGGATGGAGACACGGCGCTTCACATCGCGCTGCAGCGTGAGAATCGTCAGACGGCGCTCGCACTCATCAAATGTGGGGCGAATATGATGACGACCAACAGTTTCGGCAAGCGGCCAGTGGATTGCACGACCTCGACGGAGCTCCAATTTGCGCTGAAGAAAGAGGCGGGCAGTCGCGATGTGATGATCTCATACACGCACACGCACTTTGAGTTCGCACAGCAGGTGCGCGAATATTTGGAAAACAAGTGCGCGTTGACGTGCTGGATGGACACGATGGATCCGAGTGGCATCGGTGGCGGTGCGGTGTGGCGCGAGGAAATCGCACGAGGCATTCAGAAATGCTCGGTCGTGCTGAGTCTTGTGTGCGACGGGTACACCAAGTCTGAATGGTGTCTGAAGGAGCTCGCGCTCGCGAAGAATATCCGAAAACCAGGTATGCGGAACGGTTGTGTCTGATGTGGCCTTGTGGCGTGCGAGTGATAGCGAAAGCTTACTGTGCATTGTGTTTCTGTTTGCTTTTATCCAGTTGTCGGACTCATTGTCGAAGAAGGAAGCAAGGCGTCAATGGCACCTTTGGAGGTATGTTTGCGCTTCTTGATGACGAGGCTCGTGTTGAGCTTGTGGGCGAGTCACTGAGATGCATATTGACTTTTTGACACCATCAGAACCTTGTACCAGTCAAGCATCGCATCATTTTCAACGATTTCATTACATCCAAGCGCCAGGATGGACGGAAAGTGTTGTTTGACATCAACGAGGAAGCGTTTGTGTCCAAGTTCCAGACGGTGATGCCGATCCTGAAGACAGCCATGAGCGAGGAACGACGGCTGGATATGGAAGAGAAGGAGCTGCGCGCTTTCGAGAAGGCGGAGCGGTACAAGATCCGACAAATGACGACTGTCCTTGAACACCTGAAAGAAAGTCGTGAACACGGTGACGAGGACGTCGAGGAGCCTCAACACGAGGGACACGAAGAAAAGAAATGGGAGTTCAACGAGGAAGAGGACGTGCGAGGAAGTAACCAGAGCTATGTGTTAGAGAAACCAGCTGCAGACCAGTACGTGCTCGTATACTCTCATCTCTCCGAGAGTCCACTCAAGGACAAAGTGCTGATGGAGCTCGACCGATTCGGACTCCAAAGCAAGAATCTCGATGTCGAGAACCTGGACGAGCAGCTGGAGTCATGCCGTTGTGTCGTGCTCATCGTGAACAACACCCACGACATGGATCGACACGCTCGTAAGGAAATCGTGGCGACCATGACGCACATCGTGCGAGCGGCGCGAACGACCGGAACATCGAGGAAACGCGTCTTCCCCGTGTTTGAGCACACACATTTCCTGGATTTGAGCAAGATGTACAGTCTCGCGCGGTCCGAGTTTCACTATTTCGTCCAGGGTGTCAATGAAACGCGAAGCAAAGCTGACCTCGTGCGCCACCTTCGAAGCTTTGTTGGCGTTGGAGCATAAACAGACATACCCGAGGTATCATTGTGCGCGAACCACGCGATTGTTTGCTCCACAGTATCTATTTCACTAGAAAGAACCTGTCGCCACTACGAGGCGATCCTATGCATGCACATATGGACGGCATCCAAGGCAGATGCACCACTGAATAAAGAATATGTTTGTACAGTTTTGGCGAGAGGCACCTCGATGCTTGGGATTAGCAAAGCCCGATCCGATTCCAGCAGCGTATTCACGAAAGCCTACGTCGAGCGTGGATTCCCACAGAGACGGAGAACCGTAGGCTTGAGTTGTTCAAGGAGATAAAACAAATCACGATTAGATGAGCCGCTTGAAAGACGACGTAATAGTACCATTCGATTCAACACGTTTCGCTCCACGCGACCTCGCAACAGCACTAGAAGAGAGTGGAGCTTGGGCTAACTTCCTGATGACTCTTTCATGACGCCTCGAACCTCGTTTAATTAGCGCCACTGGCTGAATTCGCACGTCCGCAAATCCTGCTCGTTCACCAATTGCAACACCCTTCCTTGGCGCATTCTTCGTACTTGAATCTTGGTTTCTCAGAGTTTTGGGTGAAAACCCGATTTTTTTAAGCCAAACTGAAGCAGCAGAATTTTTTCCCCACATTCGACACATTGGATTCCGTTATTATCACAGCCACAGGGTCTCAGCAACGTCTTCTTCTTTAATGGTGGTCTCGCGCGGACGCGTACTCGGCCGTGAAGATACCGGACTTCCGCACACTCTCAAAGATACGCGATGCGTTGCTGAGCCATTCGCGCAAGTTCATCACATGGTTCGTCGTTGGGTTCTTGGAAAACGACGGCGCGTTGGGCAGTTGCTGCACAAATTGCTGCCATCGAAGCGCTGCGTCTGGTTCTCAACAAAACATTGGTCGCCACGTGTTCAGCCAAGCCATGCATGATGAGGGCACTGCATTTTGGAAACGTACCGTCAAATTCTTCTGGCTTGGCGCGCTGAGGTACTTTAGCGTTGCTAGTTGGTTTCAGTGGGATGGTCAACACTGGGATCTGTTGTTTGTTTTCGTCAGCAACAATCTCCGCTATATGCACACATCACCACCGCACACATATGAGTTCACTCCACAAACGATGCACATACTCAGCAGGAGCCTCGTTTCTTACCATAGCGCGCGCCTTTTTTCCGAGACGAACGATAGAAAGCGTGCGGCCACGCTTGGTCCAGTGCACACACATGGCGCGCGAGCAACTCTTGCTCTTTGACAAGCAGCGCCGCACTCGACGACCGCTTGTTGACGAGACATATCAGCTTTGCGACATGTTTTTCCTTGAGCCCGCCGGAAATGTGCGGCAGCCGACAGTTCTGCAGCTTCTGCTCCACTTGCTGCAGGAACCGCACAATTGCGAGATCGGCCAAGCCGTCGTGCGCGATCACGACGTAGTGGCAGATCGAGCACAGGAACACGGCGAGTTGGTACGAGGCCACTTCGACTTGCTGCTCGGGTGTCAGCGCGCCAAAGCGAGGCGACTCGTTCTTGCTGAGAAGTTCGCAAAGCATCGACGTGCTCAGCATCGGCTGCGTGTCCAACAGCACAAGAGTCGTGGCGCGGCCGCGTGGGTCGTGATTGATGGCCAAGTCGACGCCACTGGTCTCGTGACTCCCTGCGATAAGCGCGTCAAGACTCTGTGTGGAAAACACGGGCTGCTTCCTCCCACTGGCGCTGCTGCTGCTGCGAGTCGTATTCGATTTCGTCTTTTGACGATCTGGAACCGGAGATACCTGCTGCTTTGCTGTTTGCTCAGACGGTGACTCGCTGATGCGAGCAGCATGGAGCAGCGACAGGATCGTCGATTTGCCCACGCCTTCGAAGCCGAGAACGCCGACGACCGTAAAGTTCGTGAGCTCGAGACAATTCGCGAGTTTTGACGACAAGTCCGTCGCGAATTGGTACTGCGCCGTGATCAGCTTGACACTTGTCGCCGGTGGAATAACATTGTTGTTGTTGTTGGCGTGCAACATTGATGACGGTGGAGTGACGACAGGAGCATGCAGTCGCATCGATCCGGGCCCCGCAACCGATGAACTCGGTTTCTTGAGACTTGGCGAGCTCGATGGCGGCGGATGATACAATGTGCGCGTGCTACCTCCACCTTCCACTCCTCCCGAAGATAGAGAATGCCGACCGTACGAGTTCAGATCCGCGATCGCGTGGCCTTGACGAGTATTGACGTGGAGAGCTCCGCTGCTGCCAACGTCCTGGAAAGGGTGGTGGGTACGTGGACTCGCCTTCACAGACGACGATGACGGGGCGTCAGGGTCGTACAGCCCCATCGTTGGTACATTTGAGGCCGCTGGCGCCTTCAGGATCGTCGGCGGATGCTTTGCGAGGATCACAGGCGCAGTCGCATTCGTCGTCGTCTTACTGCGCACCTACTCCACATACACATACAAAACTCCAGTCAATCAATCCCATGGTGCCCAAGGCATTTCAGCAGCTGGTATGACGCAATACCCGAGACGAGTTCCCACTGCGGAAGGCGCGTGCAGACGCACCACCACTGGCATTACCAGCACCCGGAGGTACTGCACTCGCATGGCCCTTGTCGCCGCTCGCCGTATTGCTCATGCTGTTTCGACGACTGCTACCGCCGCCTCGCTACGCGCGGAGACACACACCGTTGCATTAATATACGCGTGTAGGAGTGGATGGATAGATAGATACACGCGGAGAGCTCGAACGGACCTTCTGGCGCTGCTTGAGTGGCGTGTTCTCGCGATCCATGAGCGCTTTTGTTTTTTTTATTGTTGCTACTAATGGGGGCAAGTAGCACATCGGACAGAGTGATGATCGCTTATGACAACAGTTTCTACACCGGTACTTTACCGGTATGGAGTGGGAATTGCTTGTCATGATTTTACAAAGGTCATGGTTTTAAAGAAAGAATCACGTGATTTTATAAGGTGAGTTCGTGATTCTTAAAGCACAAAGTATTGCGAGAGGCCATTAGAGCCACCACCATGGACACCACACACAACAGCATGAGTCAGAAAGCACGCTGCAAAGGAATGTATTTATACATGGAGCTACACCGGAATAGAACACCCGAGAGCAGCTACTTCTTCCGGTGGTTGACGTATCGCAACGCCAGCAGCGCGAGCACACGCAGCACGACAATCATGATCACGTTGATCATCTGGAGGAAGAAAGGCATTTTGGTGTTTATCAGCGGATTTACATGCCAGTGTAATCTGGGCACACGCGGTCGCATCGTACAGAAAGAGGGTCGCAAATACACGCGAGCAAAAGCGCTCACCCCCTTTGTGCCTTTGCTTGCGTGTATTCTCGAGCAAGGTCGCTTCTGTAATGGCTACTGTCGTCGTGCTACATGTATCCGACCATGGCAACAGCCTGACAACATCATCCAATTTGCGCTGCGTTAGCATGACGTAGAGCAGGTACAGATCTGTCCGAATTGACATGCTTTGCCGTAAGCTCTAGAGCGGGCGAGTTGCGCGCACGCATGTCATTACTTCTGCGACCACATTGAAGTCTTTTTAGAGCATCAGTCGACCTTGCTCTTGACCCTAAGACCACGGAGAAAGTGCCTCGTTGCGAGCCTGACTGGTTCTGCCGCTCGCGAGCCACCAAGTTTCTCGCAGCGGCTCATGTCGTTTGCATCTGCGGTGCACGGAACCATGAACTCACACTACCGTATGTCTTTGTTGTCTGACTGAATGAAGCCACTGTTTACGTGCCGTTCAAGACAAGTGACTCCCTCACTCCACTTTCTGTGATTGATTAGATGAGTTGGACGCTTGCGTCCACAAAACCATCGCTCTTATACCTTGAAATCGAACAGCGAAACGGGCCATGTGCGGGCCACCCTTCAGATACCTTTTTAAACTGAGTACAAACGTTTTGAGTACGTAAAAGCTATTGTATCTTTGACTGCGTCTGCTTACATGAAACTCTTTATAATCAATGCATTGCTATTGAACCCTGAACTCACAGATACGCATTCAATTCACGGTGTCAAACAGGAAGTTATAGAGCAGCTGAGGTACCTGGGCCTGTCCGCTGCATCCTCGCGCGTCTCCACTGCGTTTGACCAAGATTAGCAGCGCGTTTACAAACGTAGCGAGTGTGTCCATCACGCCTTCATGCTTGCCCAGGAAAACCAGGAGCCGTCCTGTCGGCATGCAATCGCCCATGACAACCTCGTGCATGACACTCTGGCAAAACTCGCATGATGTGCGCAAGTGCGCGTTGCGGACGGTGTTACACACCTCACTGCGCAAACCACCAAACTCTGCGTATTCTCTTTCCATACGAGCGGTCAGTTGAACAGAGCATTCGCGAGAGCGGTCCTTGTTCGTTGGGATCCGGTTCGCTGACGTCGACTCGAAGCTTTCGATCACGTACGTTTGGGGATTAAGCCCCGCGATACGCTTGATCTTGACGCATTCCACTTTTCTGAGCGTCACCACCTTGTGGTGCCACGGAGAGCTCCATTCGGGTGCGACTGAGGTTGGCTTCAATGGACTGGACAAGAGCATACGTGGCGCGGATAACGGATCAGCTCTTTGCGGTTGCTCAGGAAGCAGAGCAACAAGAAATGAGAAAGGTGCTCAAGGTGCCAGCAATCAGTCGATTCATTGCGCCGTCGCCTTTGTCAGAGGAGATGCGCTTAGACTCGAAGAAAGAACATTGCTGAGAATGTTCCTGTGCGAATGAGCAAACAGCATCGACGAGAATATCGAACACAAACTCGCGGAACAAGGACTTTCGTCCACACGAATATTATCAGTATCGCACAGCCGTGCGTTCATCGACCACTGAGGCAGACGAAGTTGAACTTGGACCAGGGGTCCACCTCGTGTAGTGCAGTGAGTGATGTACCTGTGGGACCCAATAAAATAAGTGCCAGCGTAAAATGCTAAAAGCATCCGCACCGGTCGAATGATGGATGTGTGTGCAACAATGGCTGTTTACGCTATCACATCACTTGCATTAGAGTCGATGCTGATCCCCAGCTAGAGCACCCTTGCTTCCATCATCCATGGGCCACCCACCGCTGTAGTTTACTACCCTAGCTGGTGGTACGATACCCTCTCTTTTTTACGCACAAGAGCTAAGCAACTTGCTGACTTGCAATTGGCGCTTTAGAAGTGCGGTCGTTTCCTCCGAGCACGGTGTCAGTGGGAGTCGCACCGACGCTGAGCACAGACCGAGCAGTTCCATGGTTTGCTTGATCGGCGCCGGACTCGCTTCAACAAAGAGTGACTTGGACAGCAAGTACTAAAAGAGACACACGAGCAAAAGCAGCACACAGGCCGCAACATTAGTTTCTCAACAAAGCGCTTAGTTTGAATCGAGTACACTCACATTGTCGATGTGAAGTTTGCGCGCAGTGGCATAATCACCGTTGATGAACGCGTTTGTCATGGCCAGCACTCTTGCTGGCGCTAACAGGGTCGACAGGGGTAACACAAAAAGAAGGTAGTTAGCCGTGCACATTGTTCATGCAGCATGCGCAACTGTGAGTAGTAGTACCAGCATTTGAGAGTACACTCATGACGCCCGTTGCGCCGATCGCCATCAAAGGAAGTGCGAGTGTGTCTTCGCCCCCGAAGATCGTGATATCGCACAACGCAGCGATTTCCGTGGCCTTCGATCATACACGATAAGCCACTCTAACTCAGTCGTATCAACAAAGATGAGAGAAGTATTCGTCGTACCTGGGCTACATTCCCCGTGGCTTCCTTGACGGCGACAATGCCCGGCACCGCAGACAACCGCGCGACTGTCTCCGGCAGAATCGTGACTCCCGCTCGCCCCGGGTTGTTGTACAACATCACGGGGAGCCCCACTTGCGCGACGGAGCGGAAGTGCTCGTACAGGCCTTTCTGCGACGGCACACTGTAGAACGGGCTCATGACCATGCACGCGTCAACACCGGCGGTCTTGGCAGCCAGCGTGTGCGTGATTGTTTCTGCCGTCGAGTTGGCACTTGTGCCAGCGACGACCGGGACGCGACGGCGCGTGATCTCGACGACGGTCGAGATGATCTGCTCGCGCTCTTGTATGGACACGCACTGATTCTCTCCAGTCGAACCCAACTACACACTAGCCATACTGGAACGTACAACGACGAGTTCGTTGACGCCGGTCTGGATCTGCCACTCGAACAGCTCACGCAGTTGTTTTTTGTAGCCCAGGGGCTTGGCGTCACGCGAGAACGGCGTCATGAGCGTCGCGTACGTGCCTTGGATCGCGAGTATCGGCATCTTCGTTGGGCTCTTGTGTGGTTTATCTTTTTCTTGTTCGCGTTCGGATACTGAGAAATCTGATAATTGCTGCCTACCGTATACATAATTAATTGAAAGAATCAAAAATGTAATTTACGTTTCAGTATTTAGTGTCGCTTTTGACATATAGTTAGCTATGGGTTTGACTTCGTAAATAAGAACCATGACCACAGCAAGGTCAAAACAATCACGTGATTCTTCAAATTCAACAATTACGTAAAAAAAAAAAACAGCTCATCAAATCCTAATTATCAAGCAAAGACATCTGACGCGGAGGTCGCCATGGACGCCCCCGCTGCATCCAGTGATACCCGGCAGAAGCGCCGCTTCCAGCTCCCAGAGCCGCGCAGCCTCGTGCTCGAGGGCAAGTGCGTGCTCGAGTACGTCGACATCACGCCCCAGTCTTCTCCTCCTTCTGGCGCTCCCCCACGCCCGACGATCGTGCTGCTGCATGGAGCACCAGGCACGTACAAGGACTTCCGGCAGATGATCGCAGTGATGCAGCCCCACGCACGTGTCGTTGGCCTCAATCTGCCGGGCTTTGGCCGCTCGCGTTCACTCAATCGCGACGACGCGTATGCGTCCGTGACGCCATCGGGGACTGCCGCTTTGGTGTACGAGGCGCTGACGCAGATCCTCGGCAAAGACAAGGACGTCTTCCTGCTGGGCCACTCGCTCGGCGGCCACGCGGCCATCAATGTCGCGTCGCTCGCAGCCCAAGACGGCACACTGAATGTGCGTGGCGTGGTCTTGCTCGCGTCTGCAGGGCATCGACCACACCGGGGCTTGTGGACCAAGACCAGCGCTGCCATTGCAAACGCCGTGCGTGCGCCTCTGCCGGTGATTCCATCCGCTGGCAGGGCGTTTGCGCGTTTCGTGTTTAACAACTACGTGGACGGGTTCCCCAAGAATCAATCCACGAGTTATTACGTCTCGACCGTGATCCGCAACCACTACACGGACTTCAACCTCATCAAGACGCAGCTCCAGCAGTTCAAACAGCGCCAAGTGCCGGCGTTTGTCGCCTGGGCCAAGGATGACGCGATGATCGAGGACGCGATCTTCCAGGAGCTCAGTCTCGCGTGCCACGACGGCCCGAGACTTGAGTTTGAGACTGGAGGCCACAACATCCAGAGAGTGCACGCCAAAGTGGTCGCAACAGCCATTGTGCCATGGATGCAAGAGATTCTGAGCAATCAAGTCAACCAGCAGCTGACATCAAAGCTGTAACAAGTCAACGAAACCACCGTGACCATCGCCATAAACGACTTTAGCCTGAATAAAGTAGTCATTAATACAATCAACATGCCCATAATGCCCCTTCTCACGTACCTAGAGAAAATTCGCTACTTCCGTTTCTCCTGGGCGATGGATGCGATCATCTGATCGAGCGCTTGCTCCACGATGGCGTCTGCTGCAGTCGTCTGGAGCTCTTCATGCAGTATCGCCGTTTCCCAACAGCACTCGACGACCGCGTCCTGCGCAACCACGTGCAGCATCTCGTGGAGCTCGTCGCACCACATGTCGTCGACGCGTTTCTGCTGGAAATACGCCATCACCATCTCCTCCAACACTGCCAGAACACACATAAAGAGACAGCAACACTGTCAGTGCTGCCTCAATAGCTGCTGCAAGGGGACATGTTGGTGCCTTCCTTGCCTTCGGGTACTACTTCACAGAGCAGCAGTTCTCGCTGCCAGTCCTCCAGCAGATCGTTTGCGACGGCCAATGTCGGGCTCATGGCCGCGCGCGTGAGATCGACGCGCGTCAGCATGTATTCCTTCACCATCGAGTCCAGTGCGCTCTGTTGGAATTGAAAATATGGTCGTGTTAGTCTAAGCAAATGCATATGCATATGCAAGAACCGAGGCCTGGGTACCTGAAAGACGCTGCGAATGCAATCATCGACGGCCTCGTTCATAAACGTCGTGTATAACCACTCGGTTGTCATGGCGACCACGTCGTCTCGCTCCTTTGCCGCTTCAAGTTCCTATAACCACAAAAAATTATTTAGACTTGCTGCCACACTGTGGAATTGACACTTTCCTGGCTAAAAACGCCTTTTGGTACCTCATCGCGCTTATCCTTGAGCATCTCGAGCAGACAGTCTGGGATGAGGCAATTCTGCAGTTCGGCGCGAAGGAATTCGTCCAAGAACGCGGTCGCGCGCTGCAATAAGCGGACCGCCTTTCGCTTCTGGTTCCTGCGCCGACAGCGGTAGAATCGATACTCTTGCTGTGAAAATGGCGTCATGAAAACCCAACAAATGCAAGCCCAGGTGAGTAGACTGCTTTTTGTATGTGCGAAGAAGCAAACGGCAAGAAGGCGCACTTTGTACCTGAATGATGACAGCAGCGCTGTGCTGTAGCCGCGACATGGCCGCAAGCGACTGGAAGCGCTGGTTGCGGATCGACGCGCACGCGTTCAGGCTCGCGTAGCCTTCCACTCGCGCGTCGTCTTCATCTGGGCATTCGAACAATATGCACAACGTCATTTTGTGTCTTATATAAGTTCACACCATCAGCATACAATATAGACAACGCACCGCATTCTTCTTCGCTGCTGCTCTCACTGCTGCTGTGATGGCGATTGCGCCGATTCCACTCTCGCTGCATAGAAGCCCCACGCATATTAGCGCGAGCCCTGCATATATGCGCATATATAAACCTACTTTAGTGTGTCGTAGGGCCTGATCGCGCGTCTTGGTCGTCATCTTCACATGCTGTTTACGCTGCTGATGGTTCTTCATATCCATAGCATGCAGGTGCTGCAGTGGCGGGAGGCCTATTTGTACAAACTGCACGTCGTCTCGCCACCGTCTCCTTCGCTCGCCCATGAGCTGCGGATAAGTAACTGGCAGGGAATAGCCGCAGTCGTAGCCATAAACACCCCCGACAGGGCGGAACGTGTAGCCCATGTGTGCTGCAGCACCGGAGGCCCACGCGCTGCCATTATATGGCAGCGGGGGCAGCGCGAGCGGCGTCGTGCGTCGCCTTCGCCGCGCTGCTTCCACAGAATGAACAGACGCATATTGCTGTTGTGAGTGAATGGAGCCGGCATATAGAGAATGTAACGTAGGAATGCGCGCATATATACGACGTGCCTCTGGACGGAGAGCGCATGCATTGGCTCATTAGAGTGAGCAAGTCGTGGTGGTGCGTCCATTAGCTTCTCATGTGCGGGTCCCACGTCTATCACGATATTCTCCGACTCAGAGGGCTATAAATAGAAAGAAAAAGGTCAGGCGAGTGTATTGCGTCATGTACCCTTCATAAGAAGGGTTCTCATATACAGTATGTAGTATATATTTGATTTGTGAGGGTTTTGCGCATTATTTAGTGGATCCAGATGGTACCTTGTCCAACTGCAACCACACACCACATGGCGAGCGAGAGCCAAGCCACACACACACAACGAGCACGCGCATGATGGGGAGAAGCGATTTGCTGCTTTTCTCTTCGCTGCGTCCTGTTCCTCTCTGTCGTCTGCTGCGGGACGTGCGTGTCCACCGCGCCACGCCCCACAGCACAAGGACAAGCAGATGGTGTAAAAGTTATATCATGCGCGAGCCTTGAGCTATTTGAGCCATGTGACCCCAAGCAGAAAAGAAATGCAGACGTTGGGTGGAGTGAGGGCGCTTGCTCGCATTGCGCAAATGCTGTTTACTAAACCCGCAGCAATTGCATACGCATAGGACAATTCATATGCGCACAGCACATGAAACACATGAGGATTCCACTTTGCTAACCCACAACACATGCGATGATAAACTTGCTTCGGTTTTAAATTAGGAAGGAGTCTTTACAAGGAAAAAAGGAATAACAAAATAAAAACTGACAACGCCTACCCGAACGAGCCGCTTGATCTTATGACGTCCTAGTGTATACTGTATCTAAATGGTTCTCTCGACGGGGGGTTGGATAAATGACTGCGTGTGAAATATGGGGATAAATACAAAGGGGGAGGAGACGACAGCAGGACTACTGGGACGATATGCTCCAACTCGTTTACCGCAGCATGCTGGCCGAGAGCACGAGGTCGAGCTCCTCCTTGTGGTTGCTCAGCTGCGGCATAAAACCGCCCAGCATGCGCAGCTGCTTCTGGAGCTGCGTCATGCTCGGATTGTCCAGCAGCTTGATACACTTGAGCTGCACATGCGGCGCACGCTTGGCCACATACTGGATCGCCGTGCGGTCCACAGGCGAGTCGCCGAGCGCGATGAGCTGCTGCTTCTTGGAAAACTCGCTCGGCACCTCCGCGCTCTCACTCTCCAGCAAAATGTCTGAGAACGCCGCAATCTTCCACTCCACGGGCTCGCCCGGGTACATCGACTCGTACTTGCCGCGCGCCGACACGATGGTCATGCGGCCCAGCAGCGGCAGCACGCTCGGCATGAACCGCTGGCACGAGCGCTGCACCCAGCCGCTGTTGCCGTTTGTGACCACGTAGCACGAGCCGAGGGACAGACACGTCTCTAGGAACGCGCGGATCTCGTTCACAAGGTGTGCCAGCTCCTCCTGGTGCTGCGGCTTCAACCGGAACTTGCCCTTCTCATCTCCAAAGCCCAGGATCGCCAGGTGCGTGTTTGGCAGGATGGTGTCATCCCAGTCAAGTACGATAACTAATCACAAACAAGCAAAGTGACGAGAGTTAGTACCTAATTTTTGGATCCGTCTACAAGCATGACAGTAGGTCATACGCAGACACGCAAGCGCGCTGCTGTGTACGACAAGGGGGTATGGAATCGAGACGAGCGTACGTACTCGGCTTGGTGGCGTCCTTCTTCTTGTGCACGACCTTGGACACGACGCTCCGGTTGATGATCGGATGTACGCCCATTTACTTGTGTGCGTTGGTTTTGCTTTGCGGTGACTTGTGTTGCTGGTTGAGTTTCTGCTTCTCGTTGACTGGAAGCAAAACTCCGGAAACCTGTTCTTTTTATTTTCGCCTTTGCAAACAACTCGGTCTTTTTTCTCCCTCGCTGCTTCTTTGCTCTTGTTGCTGGTCTTGTGTGTTGATTGCAGTTCTTTCAGAACTGACGGCTCCGCAACGACAAGTGGGTAGGTAGGGAGGCGACAGCAAGAGAGAGAGGGCGCCCTTTTGATTGAAGGGCGACGGGCGAAAGGGGAGAGAAACGCTGGTCGGCGCCTGCCGCCAGTAAAACAACTCGGCGCATCCACCCTGTGGTATTTTGGGTCGATTAGGGGGCGGCATACATTCTCTCATACAACTGCCCTCCCCAACGAAATTGGTTACCAGTCTGCCCTACGAGTGCCGTGGCTCTCCCCCTAGGGGTACACCGGGATGATGCCCCTTCACGCCGTTTAGGGCTTCAAGTACAACGGAGACAAGCGACTTAAACAACAAACCGAAAAACCTCGTTTGGGGTGCGACAATCACTCCTAAAGTTGCCATTCGCAAGCACTGTTCTAGAAAAAGTTAGTGTTATAAGTCATCATTTGAGCTAATTCAACAGAGTGTACCCGAGTTTAAATTGCCGACTTTCCCATCAACGTGAGGTTTTATTCGTACTGTATTCTCAGAAAACCCTCTTTAAATTGATAATTGATGCGCCACAAGCTGTGACACTATTGGGTTTCCGAGGCCGGGATACGTCTGCAACAGAGCAGCACTGTGCATGCGGTTAGGGCTGCGCTGGTCTTCACATCTTCAACACACACACAGTTTTCTTTTTTGGGTCACACGCGTAGTCTGCTTGGGGGAACTTGTCAAATAGTTTGATAGTTTTGGGTACGCTCTGTTGCTGCAGTTTCGCGTTAAACACCAACCAAATTTCGGATTTGTTTGCGCTCCAGAGTGTTGGACGTGGTGTCGAAATGTAAAAAATGTGGGCGGATGCGCTTTTGTCTGCGGTTTTCTATGGAAAAGAACGAGGCAGAAAATTACGGTGCATTCCACACACATCAGGATCTCTACAAGCAGCTCGCGTCTCAACAAACCCCACCAACTTGTGGCGCAGCTGCACACTTTGCCTCAGACCAGTCACATGCGCTGACAGCGAGGATCGTGGATCTGAGAATGTATGCGAAAAATAAATAGGGCCAGCTTGCATCTTATGCACATGTTTGACAAGAGCCGTATTTGGCGACGCACATGCGACTGGATTCTCTATCCGCATGCGCGTGCTCCTCCTGTCAAACGTGTCGCCATTGTTGTCTATTATACACTTTTTGTACCGTATTCCAGCGTTGCAACATGCGTGGATCCACGTGGCGCAAGTGTGTGCGTAAGTGTTGTCTGTCGTATGCAAAAAAAGCAAGTCGGCTTGTCTTGTCCACGTCAGAATCCAGAATCTCAACGTGCGCGCTGCAAACAGATCCACACTTATTTTGGGCAACCCACAACTCGCTATTTTGGGCATACCCACCCATTGGCTTCTTCCCCCATATCCCGAGCCTGCTGCTTCATGCCGGCAGATTGGACGATAATGGATGAGCGCGGCGCAAAGGCAAGCGCCACGGCAGCCGCCAATATGACGACGGCACGTAAGCGTGTCTCTGTGTATTGCGTTTGCGTACATGGTGCGTGAGTTCACGCCACACATGCGAATGCGCTTGCCTCTACAATCAGCAAACACAAGTATATGAAGAAAGCAACACCACCAAATCAAAATAAACACACAAAACCCAACAATTTCACAACAGCAAAAAAAAAAAGCGCGAGGAAATGGCAATCGACATGAACATGCATTATCACGTGTATCTTCATGCGTTAAATAACAACCACATCCCGTCAATTACTTGCGCACGACCTCCTCGGTCTTAGACACGATCTCGTCGTGCACGTGGGTCTGCACGATGTACTCGCTGTCGTCCTCCGAGTCGTAGCCGTCGAGCAGCGCAAGGTACTCGCGGCGGCGCTCAGCCGCGGCGCGCGCGCGCCCAGCCACAAGCTCCTGGAACTCGTGCTGCAGGCGGTTCTTCTCGGCCTGCACGGCGGCCACGCGCTCGCGCTCCTTCAGCCGGTCCATCTCGTTGAAGCGCTTCTCGTACTTCTTGAGGTTCTTGACTACGTCCGCGTACTCCTTGTCCGAGAGCAGCGAGCGCGGACGCGGGCGCCACAAAAACTGGTAGAAGGCGTCCTTCTTCTCCTCCATAAGCAGCTTGCCCTGGAACGTCCAGAGGTTGTAGCCGTTGTCCATCTGGAACTTGTAGTACGAGTTGTCGATCGGCTGGCACACCGACGACGCCACCACACGGCCTGACGGGTCCCACTCCACGTGCGTGCACTTGAAGTGCTCCTGGATCGTGATGCTCTGCTTCTCATCCGTGTCCCAAAACTCGAGCACGCCGTTGATCTCGCCGAGGCCCGCGAGCACAATGTTGTTGCCGTGCGGCGACCAGTACAGGTGGCTGCACGCCTTGTCCGTGAGCGTGTACAACAGCGTGATCTCGTTGCTCTTGGCGCCGCCGTTCATGTCGTAGAACGACACGTTCAGGCGCTGGTTGCCCTCGCCGTGCACGGTCGCGAAGCGCGTGCCCTTGGGCTCCCACGCGAACGCCACGATCGTCTCTTTCATCTCGAGCATCTCCACTGGCACGAGCGACTCGCGCACGCGGAACATCTCAAAGTTCGTGAACAGCGTCTTCTTCGACTTGGAGTGGCGCGTCACCTTGACGCCCAAGAACGTGCCGTTCGGGTGCCAGTGCAGCTTGCAGTCGCTCACGTTGAACAGGTTCTTCTGGCGGATCTCGCGACGCGACGGAATCTCCACGAGCGACACGCGCGCAGGCACATTGTTGCCCTCAGGCGCCCAGTACGCCAGGATCGGGTCCGTTGGCGACCAGAAAAAGTCGTGCACGCCGTCGGCCTTGAGCGACTTCTTCTCCAGGAGCTTCATGGATGGCAGCTCGTAGACGCTGATCACGTCCTTGCCGCGGCGCGCAATGTACTTGTCGTCCGGGCTCCACTTGAACGGCGTCATGAGCCCCTGGACCACCTCGTCCTTCTCGCCAGTCGGCTTGCCCGCTGGGAACGCACGCAGCATCTTGCTCGTCTTGACGTCCCAGATAATGATCGCGTTCTCCGCCTCCGTCTCGCTGAGCGTCAGCAAGTACTTCTCGTTCGGCGAGAACACGGCGATCTTGACGTTCTTGTGCGCAAAGCGCCCGACCTTTTCGTATTTTTCGCCGGCCCAGAGCGCGATACCCTGCGGGTGGAACGTCGCCAGGAACGTACCGTGCGGCGACCAGAGCACGTACTGCGAGCACCACTGCTTGCCGTTCACCTTCTCGCGCGCGCCGTCGTAATCCAGCGAGATCTCGCCCTTGTCGCTCCAGAAAATCTCAGTCTCCGTGCCGTGGCGGAGCGCAAACATGTCGCGACGTGCCGCGTCCGTGAGCCAGTTCTTCCAGTTCTTGGGCTCAACAAACTTCTCGACCTTGGGCTCCACGAACGTCTCGGGCGTGTTCTTGTACTTCTCCAGGTCGCTGTACTTGTTCACGAGCAGCGTGTGGCGCTTGTCAAGCGCAAAGTTGTTGATCGTACGCACGGCGTCGAGCGCATGCGCCTCCTGCTCGTACTCGACGAACGCAAAGCCCGTGGTGCTGCCGTTCTTGGCAAACGGCATGCTCAGGTCCACGACCGTGCCCACCTGCGAAAAGATCTTCTTGACCACGTTCAGCAGCTTGCCGTGCTTGGCGCTGTCCACGACGGGCAGCCCGCCGACGACCACGCACATGGAAAAGTCCTGTAGAAAGTCGTCCTCGTCGTGCTTCTGCGTGGCCACAGCGTCCTCCGCCTCGTCGTCGCTCATGTAGTCCGCATAGAACTCGGCCTGCTTTTGGAGGCTCGCGAGCTTCTGCTCGTACGACTGTGCAGGCGCCATCTTTCTTGCTGCAATGGATCGATCGAATGTGGAGCTAGCTATTCGCGTTCTAATGGTGCACTTTCGCGATGCAAATGGGGGCGCTACACACAATTGGGGGGCTACAGTAATGGATTGGATTGAGTGGATAAAACCTCAGAAATGAGGTTTTAGTGAGCGCGCAAGTGCTTCTCGACCAGCCATTACAAAGAGAAGGTGGACAAGAAGCAAAAAATTACACCTTATAGACAGTATATTTGCGTTTAAATGTATACTAAGCAGGATGGAGTGGATTTCTAGCGATAGTAGCCGAAATGAAATATGCAGAAGAAGAGGTTTGTACATGCAATTCAAGAGGTAATGGATACATTTTGTGGGCTTTTTAAAACAAACACCACGAAACACACAAGAGACCAAACAAAAAGACGGTGACAATGGCGGCGAAGGCGCCGTTCGTGTCGAGTTTGGGCAACGTCTTTGGCGGCGACGCCACGGCCCCAAGTGCGTCTGCAGCAGCATCGTCTGCTACTGTGTCTACTGCTGGCACCGCTCCTATCGGCCTCCTACCGACGTCATCTTCGATCCAGTGGCCAAGCGCCAAGACGTCGTCGAATGGCGGCAGCGCGTTTGGCAACCCGTTCGGCGCTGCGTCTACCGCATCTACTGCTGCTAATGACAGCGGCGTGAATGCCGAGCGCACGACCATGATGTCGGCATTCTCAGGACTCGGACTCGCGCTCGACGCACAGGGCGGTGTCGTTGCCACGGCGTCGTCCGCCCAGCAATTGCTCGCCAAGAAAAACGCCGAGAAGCAACTCGAAGAACAACTGGCCGCCGAACGCACTGCGAAGCGAGAGGCACTGAAGAAGCAGCAGGAGGCCGCACGCAATGCGCCGCGACCCGTAACTGCACTGAGCCAAGCGCTTGGCGCGTTTGACCACGAGATCGAGCAGTCGGAGCTGCTCACGAAGAAGGCGTCGTCGTCATCAGCTACGATGTCACGCCGCGCGCGCCAGAAGAAGGAGAAGGCTCGCGAACGCGCCGAGGGCTACGACGGCAAGCGCAGCGCCAAGAGCACCCGCGACGTCAAGCGCTTCCAGCGCAAAGAGAAGTACAAGCACGTATATTAGAGATGTTTTCCGAGGTGTGGCTGGGGCCCACCATTAGGATAGAGAAAGCGGCATGCTGGTGAAGATTTTAATTTTGCTAAATGGATAGTTTCATTATTATACGTATTTGCTTTACGTTGTTGTTATTACTGGGGTACACTTGCGTAACTGCATATGGCAATGGCCATTTTATTTACGGTATTGCAATACGTGAACAGTAATATGTCGTAAGCGACTCTGGCTGTAAATTACGGCACCTGAAAGTTTCACTCAATAATAAATTACAAGCATGGTGCACTATACAGTAACATATGAAAGCAGGTAGCTCAAGTTTTGTATGATTTCCTTTTTAAAAGCAGTACGCTGCCGGTGAGTGAGGGGATTTGAGCTCAGATTTGTAAGAGCGATATTCGATTTATAGATGATATTCAGAATTCAGAGGTAAAAGTACTCAGTTTCGGTGTTTGATATGTTGATGAGCGATGGTCCCACGTGCGTAAATCTCCGACTCATCTAATCAAGACAACATGAGTGATGGTCATGCAATTTTAACTGTGACTCCTCTTCCTCATTTATAAAGAAGCTGCACCGCCACTTCGTCAACCCATCAACTCACGCAAGTCATGAAAGTCGAGGGCGTGTACACGGCGCTCGTCACGCCGTTCACGCGCGACGCAAAGCGCGTGGACTATGCAAAGCTGCGCGAACTCGTCGAGTGGCAGATCCAGGCCGGCATCAATGGACTTGTCGTCGTATGCCATCTGACAATTTATTGCGATTGTTATCAGATTCTATTCAAGCTTTGACTTGTGCGGGCGTGGCTAATGTGTAGTTGGGTTCGACTGGAGAGAATCAGTGCGTGTCCATACAAGAGCGCGAGCAGATCATCTCGACCGTCGTCGAGATCACGCGCCGTCGCGTCCCGGTCGTCGCTGGCACAAGTGCCAACTCGACGGCAGAAACAATCACGCACACGCTGGCTGCCAAGACCGCCGGTGTTGACGCGTGCATGGTCATGAGCCCGTTCTACAGTGTGCCGTCGCAGAAAGGCCTGTACGAGCACTTCCGCTCCGTCGCGCAAGTGGGGCTCCCCGTGATGTTGTACAACAACCCGGGGCGAGCGGGAGTCACGATTCTGCCGGAGACAGTCGCGCGGTTGTCTGCGGTGCCGGGCATTGTCGCCGTCAAGGAAGCCACGGGGAATGTAGCCCAGGTACGACGAATACTTCTCTCATCTTTGTTGATACGACTGAGTTAGAGTGGCTTATCGTGTATGATCGAAGGCCACGGAAATCGCTGCGTTGTGCGATATCACGATCTTCGGGGGCGAAGACACACTCGCACTTCCTTTGATGGCGATCGGCGCAACGGGCGTCATGAGTGTACTCTCAAATGCTGGTACTACTACTCACCAGTTGCGCATGCCTGCATGAACAATGTGCACGGCTAACTACCTTCTTTTTGTGTTACCCCTGTCGACCCTGTTAGCGCCAGCAAGAGTGCTGGCCATGACAAACGCGTTCATCAACGGTGATTATGCCACTGCGCGCAAACTTCACATCGACAATGTGAGTGTACTCGATTCAAACTAAGCGCTTTGTTGAGAAACTAATGTTGCGGCCTGTGTGCTGCTTTTGCTCGTGTGTCTCTTTTAGTACTTGCTGTCCAAGTCACTCTTTGTTGAAGCGAGTCCGGCGCCGATCAAGCAAACCATGGAACTGCTCGGTCTGTGCTCAGCGTCGGTGCGACTCCCACTGACACCGTGCTCGGAGGAAACGACCGCACTTCTAAAGCGCCAATTGCAAGTCAGCAAGTTGCTTAGCTCTTGTGCGTAAAAAAGAGAGGGTATCGTACCACCAGCTAGGGTAGTAAACTACAGCGGTGGGTGGCCCATGGATGATGGAAGCAAGGGTGCTCTAGCTGGGGATCAGCATCGACTCTAATGCAAGTGATGTGATAGCGTAAACAGCCATTGTTGCACACACATCCATCATTCGACCGGTGCGGATGCTTTTAGCATTTTACGCTGGCACTTATTTTATTGGGTCCCACAGGTACATCACTCACTGCACTACACGAGGTGGACCCCTGGTCCAAGTTCAACTTCGTCTGCCTCAGTGGTCGATGAACGCACGGCTGTGCGATACTGATAATATTCGTGTGGACGAAAGTCCTTGTTCCGCGAGTTTGTGTTCGATATTCTCGTCGATGCTGTTTGCTCATTCGCACAGGAACATTCTCAGCAATGTTCTTTCTTCGAGTCTAAGCGCATCTCCTCTGACAAAGGCGACGGCGCAATGAATCGACTGATTGCTGGCACCTTGAGCACCTTTCTCATTTCTTGTTGCTCTGCTTCCTGAGCAACCGCAAAGAGCTGATCCGTTATCCGCGCCACGTATGCTCTTGTCCAGTCCATTGAAGCCAACCTCAGTCGCACCCGAATGGAGCTCTCCGTGGCACCACAAGGTGGTGACGCTCAGAAAAGTGGAATGCGTCAAGATCAAGCGTATCGCGGGGCTTAATCCCCAAACGTACGTGATCGAAAGCTTCGAGTCGACGTCAGCGAACCGGATCCCAACGAACAAGGACCGCTCTCGCGAATGCTCTGTTCAACTGACCGCTCGTATGGAAAGAGAATACGCAGAGTTTGGTGGTTTGCGCAGTGAGGTGTGTAACACCGTCCGCAACGCGCACTTGCGCACATCATGCGAGTTTTGCCAGAGTGTCATGCACGAGGTTGTCATGGGCGATTGCATGCCGACAGGACGGCTCCTGGTTTTCCTGGGCAAGCATGAAGGCGTGATGGACACACTCGCTACGTTTGTAAACGCGCTGCTAATCTTGGTCAAACGCAGTGGAGACGCGCGAGGATGCAGCGGACAGGCCCAGGTACCTCAGCTGCTCTATAACTTCCTGTTTGACACCGTGAATTGAATGCGTATCTGTGAGTTCAGGGTTCAATAGCAATGCATTGATTATAAAGAGTTTCATGTAAGCAGACGCAGTCAAAGATACAATAGCTTTTACGTACTCAAAACGTTTGTACTCAGTTTAAAAAGGTATCTGAAGGGTGGCCCGCACATGGCCCGTTTCGCTGTTCGATTTCAAGGTATAAGAGCGATGGTTTTGTGGACGCAAGCGTCCAACTCATCTAATCAATCACAGAAAGTGGAGTGAGGGAGTCACTTGTCTTGAACGGCACGTAAACAGTGGCTTCATTCAGTCAGACAACAAAGACATACGGTAGTGTGAGTTCATGGTTCCGTGCACCGCAGATGCAAACGACATGAGCCGCTGCGAGAAACTTGGTGGCTCGCGAGCGGCAGAACCAGTCAGGCTCGCAACGAGGCACTTTCTCCGTGGTCTTAGGGTCAAGAGCAAGGTCGACTGATGCTCTAAAAAGACTTCAATGTGGTCGCAGAAGTAATGACATGCGTGCGCGCGACTCGCCCGCTCTAGAGCTTACGGCAAAGCATGTCAATTCGGACAGATCTGTACCTTTTTTTTAGAAGTAGAAGGTGAGATATATTGAAGTACAATTTAATGACCTACAATATCCATTCTCCGGCTATTCTACGGTAGGTAGTTTGTTCCGGAGTGTGAGTTGCCGGATTACGACGACGCAGGCGTCGTTCCGGCAGCTTGAGCTGCTATATTCCGCAGTGACGATACTTGCTCCATTGAGAGAGCATGCATAGTTCGCAGGGAAGAGGAGCTGCTCGTTTGTTCCGATGCGTGGACTAACCAGTGCAACACATCGTTGTTGAGAAATGCCGTTATTTCCGAATCGATGCATCGGTGTGATGGAAGGCGCACTTGGAAGGAGCGACGAGTATCCATAGCAACGTTAGCTGCCTTGTCCGCCATTTTGTTGTGCGTTCGGTAGTGATGCGTCCAGCTCTGAATGCCGATCGTATCTGCAATGCGCTTGGAGGTTTTGTACAACCGAGCGAGTCGGGGGCTCTCAGGGGGTCGATGGCGCCTTTGCTGTGAGATAATCGTGGCACTGTCCCCGATGACGTGGAGCGGGCGCAGCGAGCTGACCTGTGCATGTCGGAGGCCGTGAATTAATCCCCAGTATTCTGCTACATTGTTGGTAGTGTTGGGGTTGCTGTAAGCCATGCTCGCCACCCACTCCACGGAAGCTTCATGGAAATTGGGTTGCACTCGAACAATGACGGACCCTGATCCTCCTGGCCCTGGGTTTCCCCTCGAACCACCATCGAAGAAGAGAAGGTACACGCCTTTATCCGTGGACGTGGCGGCAAGGGACGGTAGGGGTGGACCGAGGAGGGTTTTCACATACGCTTTCATCATAGCGGTCCTTGCCTGTATTTCTGAATCGTCAGATACTACGTCCATCACTCTCGCTAGGCTGATGAGACCGTTTTTAAGCGCAGTGGCAGCAACTGCATTTTGCGCTTGCTCCGAGCAGGGTTGGTCCTCCATTCGGCGCAAACGAGCACACCATATGCCGTGTATTGTTGTCGCCGTCATATACCTCCACAGAAGCTGCGCAACAGGGTGAAGTTGATCCATGAGAGAATCACTGTCTCCATCATGGTCGAGGTGCTCCTGGGGGTTGACCCATGCTAAAGCAGGGGTTTCTGGGAGGTCAAGACTGAACAGCCATATAGTAGGATCGCTATCTAGTCGTAGACCGAGTCTGCTCCACAGGTCCCGCAGTCGATTCCAGGACGTCCTCGCCCCAGGACATTCCCAGAAGCGGTGTTGTATCGACGTTGGCCCCAGATGATTACACTGATGGTGAGGGCATGTGAGGTCTTGGGCTTTACGATTCCAGAGGGAGAGTTTGTTCGCTTTGAGTTTGTACAGTGTTTGGGCTGCATATGTTGTGAGACCTGGTATCTTGTGGATCTCCTTCCACGACAATAGTTGCAGACCTCGTTGTATCGATTCGACTGAGAGGAGTTCTAGGGGTTGAACGCGATCACGCTCTGCGATTCCCCTTCGCGCTCTCCAGGCTGACACATACTTGTAGTATCGTGAGCGAGAAGGTTTCCACCTGTCGTCTCCCCCCCAGATTTGGACCATTCGTGTCAACTTTGGATGAGCGTGGAAGCGTATCCGCGTCTCGTTGCAGTCCCGGGATGCCGCCATGTCACAGTCATTGATCGTTTTGACTTCGTGCACCTGCTTCCGTATCGTGGTATCTATGTGCGTCAGTTTGGTCCAAGACGTATCGAAATGCCACTCGTGATGCTGTTGTGGGTCTGATCCGTATGGCCTTAAAAGGTGGTCTCGGTGCGGTCGATACAAAAGTTCAGGGAAATTGTAAAGCAGTGCTGCACATAATCGTTCAAAGGCTCTCATGGACGGACTAGTGACTAGCATCGGATCCCTGGTGAGTGTGAAGGCTACGACGCCTCTGCTCATCCATCTCCACTCCATCATGTCACCAATCGTGGTGCTATACAGATCTGTACCTGCTCTACGTCATGCTAACGCAGCGCAAATTGGATAATGTTATCAGGCTGTTGTCATGGCCGAATACATGTAGCACGACGACAGTAGCCATTACAGAAGCGACCTTGCTCGAGAATACACGCAAGCAAAGGCACAAAGGGGGTGAGCGCTTTTGCTCGCGTGTATTTGCGACCCTCTTTCTGTACGATGCGACCGCGTGTGCCCAGATTACACTGACATGCAAATCGGCAGATAAACACCAAAATGCCTTTCTTCATCCTCCAGTAGTTTTCAAATTTCGCAAATCACCGAAAGGCCATGCGTATTTGCTTTTTTTCATTTGTGCAGTTATGAATTGCCTCAGTTGTTAATAGCGGGAATTTGCAGCGACCGCTATTGAATCTCGTGCGAGTTCTGCAAGAGCGTCATGGACGTAGTTATTTTGGGCGATCGCGGACCTCCACGGCGGCTCGTTCAGAGACTGGTCGCCTTGATTAAACACAACGGGGGTGCAGCGGGGTGCAGCAGCCAGACCGAAGTAGCTGAGGCTTTGTACGACTTCCTGTTTAAGCAGCACGCAGTCGATTAAGGTCTAGCAGTATATGGGGATCGTCCATCAGGTGGGTTCACTTACAACATATACTTTAGGCAAAAAGAGCTCAAGTACTACTGCATCACAACATTTATTGGTCCTTTACAACGAGAGAGAATGTATTTTATATAGTAACTTCGAGCTGCTTCAAAATCCTTGACAGAACAAAGCACTTTAGTCCTCCTCCACTAGGCCACAGGGGGATCGTGATTCGTAGCACAATCCACCAGTAGTACCCTTACTTGCTTAGGCGCATTTCTGTGCGCATTGGTCCTTTGCGTGTGCACGCCGAAACGTTCGAGTCCATTGCGATACGTGTTGCCGAGGGATATCGGTTGCTTCGTCGCTTGGGACTGGGCTTTTTATGCATACCCGTGATATAGAAAATAAAGAGGTCGATAGTAGGTGGCCTGATCCCATGGCACATTTCGGTGGATAATTTCATATGAGTGTTGATCTTGCGTGTGTAAGTCTTCAACTCATCTAATCAAGAGGGCACGAGTGATGGTCGTGCACTTGTCCTCGTTTAGAAAAAGGCTGCGTATCCACCACTTTGTCGACCGTTGCTTTTATTTTACGCCAGCCATGAAAGTCGAGGGCGTGTACACGGCGCTCGTCACGCAAAGCGCATGGACTATGCAAAGCTGCGCGAGCTCGTCGAGTGGCAGATCCAGGCCAGCATCAATGGACTCGTCGTCGTACGCCATCTGACAATTTATTGTGGTCGTTTTTGATTCTATCTTAGCTTTGACTTGTTTGTTTGTGTGGCTCGATTGGGAGCAAATCTATTGCTTTAACGTCTGCGCGTCTGATAATTCTTGTAACATCGAGTGAGGGCCTAGGATGCAGGTAGTGCTAAGTACAGCAGGGTCTCTACATCACCATGGAACTACAATTGCCTTTTCGTTTTGGTGTGAGACTTGGCAATGCTGTGCGTTGAAATTGCTTTGAGGCTTCGTTTTCAAATAAGCTTCAAACGAAAGATCGTGGCAGCGTTTCCATTGAAATCAGTTTCTGCACCAACTCGTGTATCATTGAAGAAATGTAGAATATACATGGCTATATCGCGAGCGGCTTCTTTTAAACGTGAGGTATATTATGTTGCACCAAGCGAACTAGAGTATATCCATTCTCCCAGTCACACCCCTCTAATTGAGAGGAAGAACCCCAGATGTGTGCAGCAGCTCGCGTGTCCACTGATCTCTCTACGAGGGTGCCTCGTCACCATATGCACAACTTGAAATTAACACGACTCCAGAAGGGACCATTTCAGCTTCGCCTACAAGAAGACAATGTGGTGATAGACTACACGATTATTTTCGTGAGAGCACTTCACCAGTGTCGCTTACATGCATATCATTCATGGGCTCAAGAGGTGAGTGCATGGCTTCGATGCTGGGGCTCTGGACTGCGGCAAACTTGATGTCAATCACATCGTGTACTGGCGACAGCACGATCGTGATCCTCGTTTCCTCCATCGTGCTGTTGGGCTTCGGATATGGACATCGACTTGGGTGGAAGATGAAGTACAGACACAACGACGACACTCCCAACGTAAAGCCGATCGCGTTCGGCGCAAACATGAACCAGTTGCTATCGAGCGTGGTGTAAACGACCCAGAGGCCGTTGTTTACGGAGCCAGCGACGACCATGTCGATCGGGATGAACACAGCCGATCGGTGCTTGAGCACATGGAACACCTTCTCGAGCGGGGAACCATAAAGAATGACCGAGACACACGCGGCAGTGCATCCTACGATGTTCTTCACAGCTTGACGCGACTGGTGAGTCACTCCCGAGTGTCCCAAGAGTGTGTAGATGCTCATTAGAAGCGAGAACGTGACCACAATCGCGACTGCTTTGCACACATACGCTCGCTCCTGTGTCCAGCGGTAGTAAATAGCGATGTACACGAGCGCGATCACGACTCCGGCGCAGAACGTGACCACAACAGGGAAGATGTTGTCGATCAGCGAGCCGTAGAGGACCCTACCGAACCACAAAGGCACGATCATTTTTAGTTTTTTTGTTGAGCAAAGCGTCTAATTTTAGAGCCAAGGGGATGCACGTACCACATCTGGCAATTCGCCAACGTCAATACGAGTGAGATGATCGACGTGTACCCCGTCTCGTGGGTCTTGTAAATGCGGTACACGGCGATGGATGGGCTCAGGATCATCATCAGCGACGAACATGCCGTCAAACAGCGCATTACGAGGAGGAATGTGTCACTCATGGCGAAGAGTGAGACACTAATCGTAAATTGGTAAATTGCACAGTGAGGATAAAGGAATGCAACTCACTCAAGTCCAGGATGGCCTCCATTCCAGCCGATCATAGTGGGCCAAAGAAAGTTTCTGCTGGCCCATGTGGAGGGAGCGAGGCGGTGTCGCAGCAGTGTATGGAGGACAGCGAAGCTGCGCTGTAAACATGTCCTCCTCGATTACAGCGGGCTACTACCCCGAACGCGAGGCTTTCGTGTCGTTGACAACGATCCCATTTGCACTGTGTGTGCCGTGCCTCACAGATGAGTAACAGTGCGCACTATTGGTCTTGACTTGTGGTTTGGGTCTACCAGTATTGTCTCACAACCACGCACTAATTCCTGTGGCATTTCGTCAGACTGTTTTAGCATCTGCCTGGGCTTTGAAGACGACAATATGCTTTCTCAAGAGTACAGACAACGACGGAAAAAGCCGGCGTCCATAAAAGATGATATTCAACAGAGAGAAGGTCATTCTATTTAACTTATGATCTACATATAGTTTAAAAATTCCAGAGTCTCATTAACACTGCTGAGAGTGAGGTGTTTCTAAGTTTTGACGGTGTGGCACCGACGTCATTTTCGAGTAGATCTGCGACTTGGGACATAAGAACTCGGTCATTTCCCCGCGATTCGATGATATTCAACAGTGGTACCTATGCAGCCCCATAAGTACTGAGTATTTTTTTGAAGAAAATAAATATAACATATTATCTGATCAGGACGACACACTCAGCAAATATAGCCAATCACATTTATTTTCGTACTTTTGTGGTGTGATAACGATGTCCACATGGTTTTTTTTCGTACCTTCTTTGTTGTTTAAGGATCATCTCTACTTGCCGGCTTTTGTGCCTTCAATTGTTTGAATACTGAACTATGGAGGACAACATTCATTATGGCCGGCTTTTTCCGTCGCTGCCTGTACGCTTTGAAAAGTTAAACTATGCAAAAGGACGTGAGTGATGAGCAGTTCAGCTCGAACTGCTCACACTTCCTCATTTCGCTTTGACACAAGAAATAAACAAACGCTACGGGCTTATGAATACAAGCAATATGCGGTGAGTCGCTTAGTCCCTTCTTAATTGCGTGCGGCCATCGGTCTGGCCATCTAATCAACACAAAGTACGCGACCAGTATCTTCTTTGAGCGTTTAAGGAGTCCGCTTGCTTTGATTTCAGGAATACACGCGGGATTACTACAGCCCCCATAAACATTAGATCTTCCGTGCAAACGGCACAAAAACAGCCGCGTGTACATTGAGATAAACAGCCACAACTCCAAGTGTGTATGGACAGAGCTGGGTGGGATGCATTACTCATTACATGGGGTGGGCCACCGGCCCAAAATTCCCTTCTTTCATCTCCCCGCCCGACGAGTCATCGCGATTCTTGATTTTCATTCGAGCATCAACACATTTTCCTTTCTGGCGAACGTCGTTGGATCCTGTATGCAATACGCCGAGCTGGAATGGTCACCAGAATGTTGGTCATCGGCAGGCACACAGGCGAGTCTCTTCTCATAAACATCTCTGTTATTTCGCATCCCACGACTTCCTGAGCATTACTCGGCTTCCTGTGCATTGCGTAAAGATGTGGCTCCATTCCAATCTGCTTCCAAGAGTATGACCCTCTCCAGTCCATTGAAGCCGACCCCAATTGCACCTGAATGGAGCTCCCCTGTCACAAAACTCTCGGTGATGAATGCTGCCTTTCCATCTGGGGGCGTGAGGTATAAATTTCTCTTAATCATCACCATCTCCCGCGTATGGAGAGCAACCACGCTGCGACGTAAACGTGTTCTCGTCTCGATTATGGCGGATTACTCCCAGGAAGGTAAGGTTACAACTAAACATTGGGTCTAGGATGGAAACGGCATAAAACGGCCGAGCGTACATTGACATAAACAGCGATAGGTTCAAGTGGTTATGGACTGAGCTGCACGTCTCTCGAGTCCATTTGCAAAAAAACACTAATTATATGGGGTGGGCCGCCGGCCCAAATGTCCCTTCTTGTATCCCACCGCCGAAGAGTCATCGGGAATCTTGATTTTCATTCGAGCGTAAGCGCATTTCTTTGTGGCAAACTTCGTTCTATCCTACTGGCATATGCTGTAGTTACATCGAGTTGGAATCGTCGGTGGAGTGCTGTTTGTCGGCTGCACAAACATATTCGTTATTTCGCATTCCACGACTTCCCGCACATTGCGTGCATTCTTCAAGTTCAGCTTCCAAGGCTATGACCCTCTCCAATCCATTGAAGCCGACTCCAATTGCACCTGAATGGAGCTCCCCATGGCATCACATGGTAGCAATACTCAGGAAAATCGAGTACATCAAGATCGAGAGTCTCAGTGCATGTGAAACCGGAACCTTCGTGATCGAGATATTCGAGGCGACGTCTACGAATCGGATTCCGACGAACAGGAGCCGCTCGCGGGACCGTTCCACTGCAATGGTTGCTCGAGTGGAACGAGAATGCACTGAGTTTAACGCGTTGCGCACCCAAGTGTACATAGTCGTCCACAATGCACACGCGGAGTCGCCGTGCGAGTTCTGCAAGAGCGTCATGGACGTAGTTATTTTGGGCGATCGCGGACCTGCACGGCGGCTCGTTCAGAGACTGGTCGCCTTGATTAAACACAACGGGGGTGCAGCGGGGTGCAGCAGTCAGACCCAGGTTGCTCAGGTTTTGTATGCCTTTCTATTCCAACAGCACGTGGGAGATTAATAATTGTGCGTGAGGTCGTCGCAATGGGCTTTCAGGACGTACGTGAAGCGAGCCCAAATACTACTAAATTACAACATGATCTTTTTTTTACAACAAGATAAAAAAAATTATATAGCAAGTTGCATTTGCATCCGAGTCCTTGGCAGAACTAAGCACTTTTGTTATGCTAGAGGTGAGTTTCCAGGTCCCTCCTCTAGTAGTTGTTGCGCTGGCGCATAGCTGTGCGCCTTGGTCCATCGCGTGTGCGTGGCGAAACGATCAAGTTCATCGCGATGTTCGCCAGCTTGTCGATTGCTTTTTTGCGGTGCTGTTTGAGCGCTTGTGGCTGAACCTTTTATGTATACCAATGCTATAGAAAATAAGAGGTCGATAGACAGGTGGTCTGAACCCATGGCCCATTTCGGTGGATAGATTCACATGAGTGATGGTTCTGCGTGCATAAGTCTCCGACTCATCTAATCAAGATGACGCAAGTGATGGTCGTGCACCTGAGTGTGAGTGTTTCTCCTACGCACTCATTTAGAAAAAGGCAGCGCATCCGCCACTTTGTCGATCCGTCGGTTTTTACGCAAGCCATGAAGGTCGAGGGCGTGTTCACTGCGCTCGTGACGCCGTTCACTGCAGATGGGACGCAAGTCGACTACGAGAAGCTCCGGGAGCTCGTCGAGTGGCAGATACAGGAGGGCATCAATGGACTCGTCGTCGTACGTTTCTGCATTGTCCGCAAGATTCAAGAGCAACACTAGGACTGGTGTGCGACTGACTCACTAAGGACTGACTTTGTGACATTGTCTCGTAGCTGGGCTCGACGGGAGAGCACCAAGCTGTGTCGGATGAAGAACGCGCGGGGGTCATCAAGGCGGTTGTGCAAACAGCCAACAAGCGCGTGCCGGTGGTCGCGGGCACGGGTTCCAACTTGACCGCGACTACGATCAAGCTCACTCAGGCAGCGAAAGATGCTGGTGCGGACGGCTGCATGGTCGTGTGTCCGTTCTACGTCAAGCCAATGCAGCGCGGACTCTACGAGCACTTCAAGGCTGTCGCCGCGGTGGGGTTGCCCGTGATCGTTTACAACAACCCCAGTCGAACTGGAGTCTCCATCGCACCAGAGACTGTCGCAGAACTGTCGAAAGTGCCTGGCGTCGTTGCTCTCAAGGACGCAACGGGCGGAGTCGAGCAGGTACGTGTTTTCTGAGCCTAAATCAATAAAAACTGCTGGTATGGACGGAGCGCTCACACCAACAACCTAAAACCACGACAGGCAATCAAAATCTCTGCTCTCTGCGATATCACACTCTTCGCAGGTGAAGACGCTCTGGCGCTCCCGATGATGGCAATTGGAGCCACAGGCGTCATGAGTATCCTGTCGAATGCAGGTACAGTTGCAATCTGGTCGGATGGAAGTAGATGAACGAGAGCTTACCATACTATTCGTGGAATACTGCAGCCCCGAAGAAGGTCCTGGCACTCACAGAGGCCGTCCAGCGAGGTGACTATGCTAGTGCGCGCCAAGTGCAACGCAACAATGTACGTACATTTGTTGTTGAGAGGATGAGCGAATAGAGAGATGATCATGGGGTAAATATTTCACCGTGTGTACTATGTACGCAGTTTTTCTTGATCAACTCGCTGTTTGTGGAATCGAATCCGGCGCCGACCAAGGCCATGCTGGCGCTCATGGAAAAATGCTCGCCCGCCGTACGAGCTCCGCTAGTGGAGTGCTCCCAGGAGACGATCGCACTCCTGAAACACCAAATGAAACTCAACAATGTGCAGTAGAGTATAGTCTATTATACTACTACAGTACTGAGCAAACTGAACAACGCAAAAAATTACACATAAACAAAGGCAAAACCATGACATCCACCCATTCTTTTCTATTTACAACCAAATCATTTAGCGGCTAGTTCAAGAGCGAAAACTTTTTGGTGACAGGCCTCGAGCTTGGCCGTCATCGCCAGTCACCACGCAATGGGATAACTTTTACATTTCAAGCAAAACCAGTCGTTTTTTATGCATTGGCATGCTCCAACGCGGCTGCCTTCGGTAAACTTGTCGTTCCGTTCTCTCTCTCTCGTTCAGCGTACCGAGTCGGCAAAACCATCTCAAGCTCCACATGATTCACCAGCTACTTCAACAGCGAAAAGTTCGGCGACCAATGCCTCAAGAGTCTGGTCATGCGGTTCCAACCACGACCCAAGGACATAGCCGCTGCTGCGTTTACTACATTGACGGAGAGAAAGTTTCACAAATTCCAGAGGCCCTGGCCTGTCGCCGGAACCCTCGCTCTTGTCAGGCAAAACGCTGGGAAGGCCACAGAGAATTCCTGATGCTTCTTTTGCGTCTGATATTTGGAGTAGACAACCTTGGACTCCAACGAAAAACGAGGCATTACATCCTCAATGGACCAACAGAGTCAGAATCGCGGATACACGCGAGCAAAAGGCAGGCGTGGGATGTCCGTCTGGCGTGTGCTTCTTCGGCTCTTTTATATCTTCACGGCCCGCGTCGAAGTGCAACTTGTTGGTGTTTCTCTGCAGGCAAAACTGGCTGCGGGGGACGCGAGATGCGAACGCGCTGGCGGTCGACAATCGAATGTGCGTGTGCGTCACGTGCGAGATACCGCGTGTCTTTGGTTTCGCTAGTAATCGTGGGCGACAGGAAACCTGCTAGGATCTGCGAATAGCTCAATCTCTCTTGCATGGTTTTAGTTTCAAGGACTATATTTGTGCAACTATTTAATTTTACAGTATTTTGAAGGTGGCAGATAGTACTCTAGTTTCTATTAAGCACTAAAATATGCTGTTCTGCAGGTGCTGTGAAGAACAAACATGATAAGTGACGCGACCTTGATAAGTTCAGAACCAAGTCAAATCAGGGAGTGCACCTCTGACTTTCCCAATAAAAATGTGCATACAGACAGCCGACGATGCACGCACACCCTCAACCGCATAAATTATGGGAAGTATATTCAGTTTACGAGGAGGCCTTCTAGGAGGCCAAATGCTGGCCGCACGCTCTTGCTCGATCATGCCACACCCTCGCCAGACCGCATGTGGCGCTGGCAAGAATCTATCATTGGCGCATCCAAGTGCTGTGAAATCATTATCTTGGAAGCAATGCAATTGTTTCAAGAGGTATAGTCCAAGATCGACGGCATTGTTTTGTGAATGCATGGGAACATCTAATTAATAATAAAGTGGGCGATTTCGATGCAGAAAGTGTAGCAGGAGATTTTGCAGCTCTGAGTATCGAAGTAGGTAAGATGGAGATGGCGTTTTTGTTTGTGGTGTACTGTGGCTGGACGGAGTTCGTAAATACGTGTTGTATGATGAACATTACTGTTTATCCTTGTATATCACTTTTGTGCTCCGACTTGTTTTGTGCTTGCCGAGTACAGTGCATTGGCATGAGGTTGATTGATAACTTGTGTAAGGTTATTTGTTGTATGGGTGTGCATACATCGATGTCTGTCCGCACCACCAAAACCTCCTTATTCGCATATTTTACATTGCGTGTATCCTTAACATCACATGCACCCGAAACACGGCAACACTGAATAGCGAGGAGCGCTTGACACACACTGGACAAAAAAGTTGGAAGCTCTTGGTTGAATGGCCCGACTGCGATGGTGGTAAGCTGGACAAGACAGGAGTTATTCTAAGGAATGCTAGAGATCTCATCAGCACAGCCAACTCCGTTTGGACCCAGAAAGAATTCTCAGACGCGGTGACTGCAATCTTTTTCAATCTTTTTGTTTCTACTAACTGCTGCTTGTTCTAGGAGACTACAGGATTCGTTACAGCAATATATACTGTGGTTGTATGCCTTAAGTGCAACTGAGTATGGCCAAATTTCATGCCTATGGGGAGGTTTTACGATGAAATGTGAAGAACACGTCGGGTGTGTACGGAGTGCGTCATTCGAGGTACCAACTCCAATTCTTCCGTCCCACTCGGCAGTCTCCAAATCAATCTTGCACCACGGCAATCGTTGAGGATACGAAGCCGTCTGGGACCCCTAAATCACTGCGTTCCTACCCTATCTCGCATAACAAAAGCTCCTCAGTTCGCATGTAAATCGACATAGACCATTTGTACAGCTCCCAGTTTCGCTACTCTGAATTCGTTCTAGACCATCTCTTATAGTTAGCGACATGTATTGGTTGACACGGGTTTCCATCAATAGACGCGACCGGTCCTAACTTCAGCACATTCAGAACTGAGTCAAATCAGCTCGTGCTACTGTTGATCCCTTCTAGAGTAGGACTAATCATGTCTGTGTCACTCGGACGAGAGTGGTCCAACTCGAGTAGTACAGCTGATTCGGAGTGGACTCGTGCACTCCTGCCTATCCCAGGACTCAATCATTTCAGAGGTGCGTTGTACCAGCAAATATAAGCCCTCGCTACCGCCTGAGTAAGTCGTGTGGCGTCTGTCGTGGGATTGTTCGAGAGAGTTGGTTCGGGAACGATCAGGTGGGATCCAACCTTTTCGTAGTTTCGGTCGTGGTGTCGACCTTGACTTTTGACGCAAAAAAGAGCGATGGACCTCTGCATTTCCCTCTTGTGTTGTGGTGGCATTCCTCAACTTGCGCGGTCGGGCTCAAGTCTTCTCCTCTCAGCTGTTTCACCTTTTTTTCGTTTTTCTCGCGCGATATACCGAGTTTCAACTTTTTTTGTCAAGCTCGAGGGAGAAGGACCAGAAGCGATGATTGGCTTTGGATCCGCCGACGAGATGATGGCGCAAGGCGCGCATGCGATGCACGGCCATGTGGCGTCGAGTCTCGAGACCGCGATGGGCGTCGCGCTGCCACAGCTCGAGATCCGTTTCTCGAACCTCTCGCTCGGCGCCGACATGGTCACAGTGGCCTCAGAGAATGGCGCCAAGCCTGAGCTCCCGACGATCGCCAACTTCGTCAAGAGACGCTACGGGTGTGCCGGTGGCAAGCGCGTGACGGTGCGCAAGCAGATCCTCAAGAACATCAGCGGCGTGATCAAGCCAGGCTCGCTGACGCTGATCCTGGGTCAGCCGGGCTCAGGCAAATCGGCGTTCATGAAGGTGCTCAGTGGCCAGTTCCCGATGGACAAGAACGTCGTGCTCGAGGGCGACGTGTCGTACAACGGACTGCCACGCAAGCAGCTCGAGCGCACGCTGCCGCAGTGCATTTCGTACGTGACGCAGACGGACACGCACTTCCCGATGCTCACGGTCAAGGAGACACTGGCGTTCGCGCACGAGTGCTGCGGTGGCGGCGCTCTCCCCGAGGGCATTGAGAAACAACTCGCCAACGGAAATAGCCAAGAAAAGCAGGCCCTAGAAGCCGCGCGCGCCATGTACAAGCACTACCCGGACATCGTGACCCAGCAATTGGGACTCCAGCATTGTCAAGACACGGTTGTCGGTGACGCGATGCTTCGCGGTGTTTCTGGTGGTGAGCGTAAGCGCGTCACGACGGGCGAGATGGACTTTGGCATGAAGTACGCGGCATTCATGGACGAGATCAGCACGGGGCTTGACAGCGCGGCGACCTTCGACATCGTGAGCACACAGCGCAGCATCGCCAAGAAGTTCCGCAAGACCGTCGTGATCGCGCTCCTGCAGCCGACACCCGAGGTGTTTGCGCTCTTCGACGACGTGCTGATCCTGAGCGAAGGCCAAGTGCTGTACCACGGTCCGCGCGACCAGGTCCAAGACCACTTCGAGAGTCTGGGCTTCGTGTGCCCACCTCACCGCGACGTTGCAGATTTCCTTTGTGACATCGGCACGGACCAGCAGCGCCAGTACGAAGTGGTCTTGCCGATAAACGCGCAGATCAAGATCCACCCACGCCGTGCGCGCGAGTTTGCCGATCTGTTCGCTCACTCTATACTCCACGACAAACTTCTCGCGGACCTCAACGCGCCGCTGGACCCTGTTTTGGTGAACGACGCGAACACGCACCTCGCGAGCGTGCCGGAGTTCCGCCAGACGTTCTGGGCGAGCACATTCACGTTGATCCGTCGGCAATTGCTGGTCACGATCCGCAACAAGGCGTTCTTGCGCAGCAAGACGGGCATGGTCGTCATCATGGGGCTGCTGTACGCGAGTACGTTCTACCAGTTCAACTTTGACGACGTGCAGGTCGTCATGGGCATCTTGTTTTTCTCGATCCTGTACCTGGCGCTAACACAGTCCCCGATGCTACCCGTGTACTTTTCGGCGCGCGATGTGTTCTACAAGCAGCGCCGCGCCAACTTCTTCCGCACGTCGTCGTTCGTGCTCTCGGTCACGATGAGCCAGATTCCGCTGACCTTTGTTGAGAGCGTCGTGTTTGGCACGATCGTGTACTGGATGTGCGGCTTCGTACCGACCGTGGGCGCGTACCTGCTGTTTGAAGTGCTGCTGTTCCTCACGAATTTGTCGTTCTCGGCGTACTTCTTCTTCCTGTCGTGTGCGACGTCAGACGTGCACGTGGCCAAGCCGCTGGGTCTTACGACGCTGCTCATGTGCATCGTGTTCTCGGGCTTTGTCGTCACGCGCGACCACATCCCCGACTACTTCATCTGGTGCTACTGGCTAAACCCGATCGCGTGGGGCGTGCGCAGTCTCGCGGTCTCCCAGTATCGTAATGAGCGCCACGACAGATGCGTCGTCGAAGAAGGCGGCATGAACTACTGCAAGCAGTTCGGTGGCAAGACCATGGGCGAGTACTACTTGAGCATCTTCAACGTGCAGACTGAGAAGTCGTGGATCGCGTACGGCATCCTCTTCACCATCGCCGTCTACGTTTTCTTCATGTACTTGGCATACTATCGTCTGGAACACAAGCGTCTCGAGACGCCAGAGAATCTCGTCGCGCCCAAGGTGAACGTCGAGAGCGAAGCGGATGAGAACAAGGACGCGTACCAATCGCTGTCGACGCCGCGTGTCTTGGCCAAGAAGAGCACCAACAGCTCTTCGAACGAAGAAACAGTCGTGGATGTCGTAGGACACCACCGCGAGCCCAACTTTACGCCCGTGACTGTGGCATTTGAGAATCTCTGGTACGCTGTGCCTGGACCTGGCAAGGACAAGCAGCCGATCGATCTGCTCAAGGGTATTTCCGGTTTCGCGCTTCCTGGCAAGATGACGGCTCTGATGGGTGCATCTGGCGCCGGTAAGACGACGCTGCTCGATGTCATCGCTGGTCGCAAGACGGGCGGCACCATCAAGGGGCAGATCATGTTGAACGGTGTGCCTGCGACGGCCTTGGTTATCGGACGCTGCAGCGGCTACTGCGAGCAAATGGACATCCATGCCGACTCGGCGACGATCCGTGAAGCGCTCACTTTCAGCGCGTTCCTGCGCCAGGGCAGCGACGTGTCGGACGAAAAGAAGCTGGATTCGGTCAATGAATGCCTTGAGCTGCTCGACTTGGACTCGATCGCCGACCGCGTGATCCGGGGCTGCTCCGTGGAGCAGCTCAAGCGCCTGACCATCGGCGTCGAGCTCGCTGCGCAGCCAAGCGTGATCTTCTTGGACGAGCCGACGAGTGGTCTCGACGCGCGCTCGGCCAAAATCATCATGGACGGCGTGCGCAAGGTCGCGGACACAGGTCGAACGATCCTATGCACGATCCACCAGCCGTCCACTGAGGTGTTCATGCTCTTTGACAGCCTGCTGCTGCTCAAGCGTGGCGGTGAGACCGTGTTCTACGGCGACCTCGGCGCTCGGTGCCAGAGCCTCATTGACTACTTCCAGGCGATCCCAGGTGTGCCGCAAATCGAACCAGAGTACAACCCTGCCACGTGGATGCTCGAGGTCATCGGCGCTGGTGTTGACACCCGCAAAATCGTCAACGTGGACACGGACTTTGCTGCACACTTTGCCGCGAGTCCACTCCAGCAGCAGTTGGCAAACAATCTGAGCCAGCCAGACATCGGCTGCCCAGACACGACCAAGCCACAGCTCACGTTCTCTAACAAACGCGCTGCGAGTGAGTTCACGCAGGCCAAGTTCTTGCTCCAACGATTCTTCCGCATGTACTGGCGCCTGCCAACGTACAACTGGTCGCGCATGGTCGTGCACATCTTCTTGGGTGTGCTCTTCGGCTTGATCTTCTTGGACGCCGAGCGCACGTCATACCAGGGTATCAACGCCGGTCTCGGCATGATTTTCTGCACCGTCGCGTTCCTCGGCATCATCGTCGTGAACACGTCCATCGCTGTGGCCTCGGAAGAGCGCACGTCGTTCTACCGCGAGCGCGCATCGCAGACGTACAATGCGTTCTGGTACTTTGTCGGTTTCACGATCACCGAGATCCCGTACGTGGCCGTCGCGAGTCTGCTGTTCACCGTGATATTCTACCCCATGGTCGGCTTCACGGACGTCCCAATTGCGGCGTTCTTCTGGCTCATCCTGACGCTTCACTTGCTCTTGCAGATCTACATTGGCCAGTTCTTGGCGTTTGCGCTGCCGAGCGTCGAAGTCGCGACCGTGATTGGTGTGCTCTTCAACGCAATCTTCGTGCTTTTCACGGGCTTCTCGCCGCCGTCGCTGTCGATCCCAAGCGGCTACCGCTGGCTGTTTGACATCACGCCGCACCGATACTCGTTCATGGCCTTTTCGGCCTCGCTCTTCAGCGAATGCTCGGACTCGCAGCTCACCGAGGTGGTTCACGCTGTGGCCACGAACGCCACGATCAGCATGGACGCGTTCCCAGCAGGCTGCCGGATCATGACGAACGCGCCGCAGTCGATCGGATCGGTCCCGATCCAGGCGTACCTGGACCATGTGTTTGGCATCCGCCACGGCGACATCGGATATTACCTGATGATCAACGTGATCATGATTGTCGTGATGCGCGTGCTCGCGCTGCTGGCCTTGCGCTTCATCAACCACCAGAAGAAGTAAGCGCAAGTGTGCAGTCGACCCTCGCTTTTCTGTTTTCCTGTTAGCTCCAAATTTTATGAATACTTGTGCTGTAAGCAAATGAGACCAATGTATCAATGCGATTCGATTCCACTTGTAACCTCTCTCCCCTTTATAGCTCTCTATGCCTGGGTGAACCACGGGGAGTGCACACTTTGAAATCCTGTGCTTGGAGTCAGCGGCTGCTCGGCATAACCTCTCTGTTCTTGGCTCGTTACCTGGGATTTCTGCTTCTCCAGGTCGTGGCCATTTGCCTCGAATTCAGCTCCAGACGGTTGATCGTCTAGGTTCTTCTTTGGGTTGTAGATCGCATACACAATCATCTGGGCCACGCCGAAGAGCACCGAGATCACATTGGGCACGACGACGATCATGTCCGAGATCGTGAAGCCGTAGATGAGCCAGAGCGAGTTGTTCACGGACCCGACTACGACCATCACGATGGGGATCGTCACGGCGGACTTGGTCTTGATCACACGGCCGAGAGACGCGAACGGCGACGCGTACAAGATCAACGAGACGACGTCCGCGATGTACCCAACAATGTCGCTAGTGTCGCTTCTCGACAGGCCCGTGATGCCCATGTACCCGTCGCCAGAGAAGGACACGAGCGTCATGACAACGTTCCAGAGCAACACGCACGCTGTGAGCTTGGCGACATGGCGGTGCTCCGTGGTGTAGCGGCAGTAGACTGCCAGGTAGGCGAGTGCGAGGACATCGCCAGCGAGAAATGTTGTGAACATGGGGAAGATCGCCTCCGAGAGGTAGCCGTAAAGCATCCTGTGAAGAAAGAACGCACGCAACAACGACGTTGAAGTGAGTCGGTATGACCTCAAGACACTGAGTTTACACTGGGAAGCAATGACTTACAGCATGTGACAGCTGCCCCAGAATGAGAGCAGCGGGAGCACCTGGACATCGCCGCAGGACTTTTGCTTGTGGATCCGGTAGATTGACGGTGACGGACTCAGGGCCATGGCCAGGGACGAGCAAGACGCCAGGACTCGGAGTACGACTTCGATTGTCGAGGGCATACTCACTACGTTGGATATTGCCGAGTTATGTGGAGACCGTGGTCTGGACAAGGTGATTTGGCGAATGAGGCAAGGCGCTCGTGTCCAGGAGGTGACCATCGTAATTCAGAGAGAATGAAGAAACGCCAGTGGCTGCAATTCCCGAGGCGTTTGGTGGGCAAACGAGTGAAGGGGATGGGCGCTGCATCACATCCAACTGATGAGATGCGACCAAAGACGGGGCCAAAAGGATCGACTCTTATATAAGTTTTCGGATACAAGAGACGACTTTGTGGGTGGGGGAGGCGATGGAGCTGCGGGTTGATCTTGGTGGTGGCCCCAGGCTCCAGGAGGAAACATGAACCGAGACAACGTGTTCGCTCCTGTGGAGATTGATGAAGCTTTCATCATCAGGCTGCAAATGGTGGCCACTGTGGCATGACGTTGATCACATGTGCAGATGAGCTTTCAAGTGATCTTATGCAAGATGTGGGGCCAAAACTCAAACAGTGCACATGGACCGAATCTGCTGTTGTGCTCACGAAATGGATTTCGATACTGATACGCCAACCCAAGGCAACCACATCGAAGCTGAAGTTGTATCTGGTCGTTGGAACGATGTGCCGCCATCGATAGCGCCATCTGTAGTGCATGGATAATCATTTTTTGACACGCAGCAACAATGCTAGAAGAACAGTTTGCTCAACATCCACGGATCTTGTCTGGTGGTGCTTTGAACTCGGGTCTATAAAGTTTCATACTTATTACTCATTCATGGAGACAGCAGACAATGATATCCTGGTACGTGCTCAGCACGGTGCGCAATTCGCTGCGTGATACATTCTCGCGCCACATGATTTCTTCAAGGTGGTACTGGCCGTGAAAGTACACGCAGAGTCGCTTGAACAGCGTGTACACCGGGTTGGTCGTCGCGATCTTGTCGAGATAGTCGCGCTCCTGATCTGTCAGCGCGAACGGATTACTGGCGCCTGTGACTGTCGTGGTCGTAGTCATCGCTGTGCTTGTCTTTGGCGGAGGCTTTGGCTTTGTTGCCGTCGATCGGGCCGATGACATGAACGACTGGAGCGAGAAATTCTCCAGCTGCTGCGGATCTGTCAGCGCGTGTGTGAGGCCGAGGAAGCTCGTGTTGTTGCGACTGCGGCTGCTGCGACTGTTGGACCCGAACGAGTGGTTCTCGTCGTACGAGCTGTCTCCCTCAGGTTCCATGGCGTCTGCGGCGTGGTCACCCTCGGACGGGATCATGAAATACACGTACCGATGCAGTTGGATGATGAAATTCTGCTGCAATAGCCAAATCAGCATGTGAATGTACTCGGTCTTGGCCTTCGGCGTCGAGAGGCTCTTCATGTAGTCGCTGATGGACCGTGACCCCGAAAAAGTTGAGAGCACTTCGCTGAGCTCATGTGGCGGGAACTTGCGACGGAACGCGAGTGCAAGCGCCGACTGCGATCGAAGGTTGGCCTGCGGATTGACCTGGTAAATATTGCGCAGCGTGATCGTGTCGATGACCTTGCCAAAGCCCCAGTAGACGAGGTGTGCCGAGAGCCGAAAGACGTGGTGGATCGGGATTGACGTCTCGAGCGCGATCTCCTGGAAGCTCTTGAGCGGGTTCGCGGCGTCGATGAGGATGCGCAGCTGCTGCGAGTGGTCCGCTGGCAGCGACGCGACGATCTTCCCCTCGTCCGCGAGCAGCAGCAGCGTGTGGTACGGCCGCAGGTTGTGCATCTGGACGGCGACCGAGTCCGTGAGCGTGAGTGAGAGCTTGACCCAGCGGTTGATGACCACGTGTACGGTGCCGGACTCATCGAGGCCGTGGAAGACGCTCTTGAGGTCGTTCGCGAGCACGCTTTTGCCCAGCGACACGTCGATGAACGTCTGCGGGTCGACTTCGACGCCTCCGGAACTCGTACTCTCCGAGTTGGCTCCATCCTTGTTGCGATGGTGGTTGCCGACGCTGCTGCTGTTATTGTTCCCACTTCCGCCACCACCACCGCCACCAAGCGCTCCTCCGCCACCGTTCGAGGCGTTCACGAGACGCTCGTTTTGCACGAGTTCGTCGCGAATGTGGAGCAGCTCACGCACTTCTCTGGACACAAACCCCGAGCGCAGCTCTTCATGCAGCAGCCCATTCGCAAGCTGTGCTGCGACGGTGCGGAACGCCGAGATACTGCGGCGCCTTCGTTGCACCAAGTCGGCGTCCTCTTCCTGAAGCTGCGGGAGCTCCTCCAGTGCAAAGATGATGTTGAACATCGTCGTCTCCGTACGGTCGCTGCCTGCTGCCGTCATCGCTGAAACATTCCCACCACTCCCACCACCCGTAGCAGCCGCAGTCGCGAGCGCGTTCCCTGCCGCCGCACTGCTCGACGCTCCGATGAACGACGCGCCGCTGGACACGGCGCCTGCCGCCGCGGCTGCCGCATGCTGACTGAAGCCGCTGGAGACGCCCGGCGGCAGCAGCGCGTGCAGCGAGTGGAGTCCATGCGCGACGGCGGCGGCGGGCGCGCGGTGCGTCACAAGCACCGGGTGGCTCACGAAGCGCAGGTCGTCCATGACGAGCTCGAAGCTCTGGTTGCAGAGCGCGTTCTTGGGGCGGAAGAGCTTGGCGAGCAGCGATGGGCTGAGCTTGTGGAACGGCGACACCTGGTCCGCCGAGCCGCCCGCCGCGCCTGCGGGCACCGCCGGGTACCGGAACGCCAGGTTGCAACCCTTGTTGATGTCGTCCACCACGAGCGCGATACCCAGCAGCGTGCTCATGTTCGCTGTTTTTCTGTTTGTTTTGATTTTGCGTTGGTTTGCACTATGATCAAAGAAGGCACATACCCACTGGTATCAAATAATACAGGCTAAATGGGAGGCTTCGCTCAAAAGTAGGACGATTGGTACTAGTAGGGTATTACTTAGTAGAGTATTCTGGTAAGCGGTTACCGTTAGCAGCGACGTATCAGGATAATTTAATCGGTTATGGCAATTTTCAACAAATTGGACCGGTTATATGGTACCTCAAATAAAAATCGTTTGTAAAAGTACCCTTAAAATTTAAAACCTACCTCTTTAACCTACAGACTAGAAAGTACAGCACTCAACGTTTAGTGTCGCGCTCAAATGGACACCCGACATGACAGTATATCAATAGCACCCCAGTTGTATAAAACAGACTTCCCAAATTCATCAATCACCACTACTCATACTCTCGATCTAAAAGCTGTACGTCTTGGCACCGACGACCGCGATGGGCACGCGCGCGAGCACCACGATGGCTTCGCTCGCACTCGGTCGCTGCTGTGGGTCCGCAGCCAAACACGTTTCAATGAGATCGGCGATCTCGGGCGGACAAAACGGCGACAGCGTCGGGCGCAACTCGTTTGCAATCACCTTTTCTAGAATCTCCAGTGGAGTCAAGTTCTCGCCGGTTCGTAGGCTTGTGATGCCTTCGTAGGGAAGCTGGTGCGTGTCGAGCTCCGATAGCACTACGCCAAGCGAGTATACGTCGGATTTTTCAGAGTACGGGAGACCTCGGAGTACTTCTGGCGCAGTCCAGAACGGAGCTGCGACGCTCTGTGGTGCAGACTCGTCATCGAGTTTGGACCACTGTCGAGCGCCGCAACCAATCAACTTTGCATCCAACTCGGACGAGAGAAGCACATTCTTCGCCTTCAAGTCGCCGTGGAACACCGCTGATCGCTGTTGATGCAAGTAGCAAATGGCATTCGTAATGCCCAATGCAATGTGCATCTTGTCCTTCTCCCACGCGAGTTGCAGGCTTCGCTGCGTTAGATAGAGCTGCAGATCACCATTCTCGACGAATTCCGTGATCATGCACAGATTCTGGAGCGTATTCCACGACACGCCGAGGAATTTCACAATGTTTTGATGCTCCAAGGACGCGTTGAGCGTGATTTCGCCCATAAACGCTTCTAGGTCGTCATACAGGATCTTGCCTGTCTTTGCCAGTCGCTTGATCGCGACGTTGGAGCCATGATACACGCCTCGCCACACTTCGATGCGGCCTCCTTGCTTGGAAACGAGCTCGCGGAATTGCAGCTGGTCGTACACAAGCGAACTGAGCCGCAGTGACGGATGGTTCGTTAATGTAGTTATCACATTGTTGACGCTGAAGGCAGCAAAGCTTTCAACTGAGGCTGATGACAAGCCCGACAAGCGTGCTTCCCCGACCGCGAGTGAGCTTTGTTGCGACAGCGACAAGCGGCCAGACGCGTACGTTCCGTCGGGTGTCGAGATGATCGCCGTCACGTTCCGACGCGATTCACCGCGTTTCACATCGACTCGCGTGAACGACGTCCGTCGGATGTAGACGGCGAGCCCCGTGACCGCGACCGCGACCGCGATCAGGATCGGGATCAAGTACAGCAGGCTCACTTTCTTCTCCTTGGCGACCTGCCGCAACCATGACGTCACCAGTGCCCCTGAATTTGGACGGCACCACTCGCCTTCGCTTGCGCCGCTGCCATTGTCTGTGTGTTCCGTTGATGTGTAAGACACACAGGGGATGATCATCGACGGCTTGTCGATGCATTCCGAAGACGTCCCGGCGTCCAGGTTGTCTTGCGTGGCATGGATCCCCAGCAGCACAAACGACGCATTCTCACTCTCGACGCTGTATTTCTTGATGTTTACGTCTGGCGTCGCAGTGCCCACGCCTCCATCAGCCCACACAGCGATCCGATTCGAGCGCTCGATTGCATCCGCATTCGCGACGGCGCACCGCGTCTCGTGCACAATGAGGTCGTTTGTACACGACAGCGCGCGGTGGGAGACTGACTGGTTGGAGCCCACGTCCAACGACGATGAACACGTCTGCACCTCGCAGTCGGCACTGTTCACACTCTCGCGGGGCATCGCGATATCGCTCATCGCGAGGCCGCATTTCACGTACACTGAGCGCAGTGTTTCGCTTCCATCGTCTCCTTTCGCAAACGCGTACCCAGAGTCCCATACGAGCGCGCGCTGCAGCAGCGGCGGTAAGTCGCCAAAGCTCAGTCCGGCATTGGTAAGCCGCTGCTCTATTTCCTTGGGGAGAGGCTGCTCGATGGTGAGTTTGTCGAGCGCAGCCGCGCTGTCAGCGTCTGCGAGAGACCGTCGATAGAATTGCTGCGCGAAATCCGAGGACGTGCCGTCGTACTGGAAAGCTGGGCTCACATACACGCCATGGTCGTCTTTCGTGTTTGCCGAGACGTTCAGGTCCGAGAGCACCAAGCGATCTGTTTCAGCAGCACTAGAGCCCGTTGTCGATCTCGAGTGGGAGTTATCGAGAAACACCGACTGCGCGTACGCTTCGAGCCAAATGGTCATGAGCGAACTCTGTTCAGGACGACACCAGCGCGTATTGTTTCGCTGGTATGGTACACACGGAATCACGAGCCCCGAGTTGAATCCAGATGCGCACACGTCAATGTCTTCTTGCTCGGTCGTGTGGATCGCGTACACGTGGATGGGCTGGGACAGCTCTGGATCCTGCCACTGTTGCCGCCGCATCTGGATATTAGGAATCATCTGGGACGCGTCGTCGCTATCCAGCGCCTTGCTCGACCACAACGACGTGCTCGAGACACGATCCACGGCCGTGGTCGCGCATTTCGTCGCCATGAGAAGTTGATCGGACCTGCACACTTTCGCATGGCGGCGGTCGCTGGAGGTGCTGCTGCAACGTTCCGTGTCACAACTCGATGCGCTGAACTCTGTCTCACTTAATGCGATTTCTGCCATGCTCAGGCCGCACAGTGTGCGGATCTGCACCAACGATGCATTGTCCCCCAGACTGTAGCCGCTCTCCCAGAGCAATGCGCGCTTCAGGAGCTCCGGGAGCTCGCGGAACCGCAGCGAGTACTTGCTCAGTCGCGTCTGGATTTCCGTCGGCACCTCCTGCTTGAACACAACGGGCGGCAGTGTGCTCTGTCGATTCTTCTGGAAGAGGTTGTAGTAGATCGCGACAAAGTCGGAAGACGAGGAACGAGTGACTGCTAATGCAGGCTGTGCCTGACCCGTTATGCTTCTTTCGCTGCGAAGCAGTGCGTGGGAGGATCGCGTCCATAGACTCACGAGACAGAACAGCAAGATTAGGACACTCGACGCGCCAAGTCGCGCGTGGCGGTGGACGCTCACGGGACGTTTGCAATCGCGACAAGACGTGGAAACCATGGCTTGGTGTGTAGATGACGAGGGTGTCCAAGTAGGTCGTCTCTAATCCACCGCAGCGGTGGTATACTTCATGCGCGGCAGCAAGAAGTCGAATGGATTCATGGGGCGCAGGGAGTGTGAGGGAGGGAGGGAGGGAGAAACCCAATATGGGACGCAGCGCGAGCCGGTCGCAAGCTCTCATTCTTCCATCCATCACGGTCAGCGCAAGAGACTCGGAGTGAATGAAACGGCCTGGTAATGATGTTGGGTTCACAGAAAGTTTCTACGCTTTTCTTTTTGGCTTTGTGCCTTGACTTTGGTAGAATGGAGACGCGAATTTCACGGAAATAAAAAAGAGAAAAGAGAGCAAAAGCGCGTCTGCGAGCGGCCATTGAACATTCCGACACCGGGTTCGGTTCAGCTAAGTTCTCCTCGCTCGTGTCCCGCTTGACACTCAGTTGCTTGAGGCTGCTGCACTACGGCGACCAGCATGATAGTGTCGTAAGTGTTCGCAAAGCGTGTTTTGAAAAAAGGTAGTCGATCCATTAGTTTGTTGTCTTCAAGAGCCAAAGCGTACGGACTGTGCGAGTGTCCCGGAATCGGAAAACAAAATTGCTCCTATTGTGTCATTGATTAGTATGGGATTGGGCGTTTGGAAAAGTACAAAGGCGAGAGTGCCTTGCTTATAGTCAGGCACCTGCTTTACGCTTTATCTTGCTTCTGGAGCATCTCAATAACCTCAAGGATCGTGTTGCGGAACGTCTCCTGCTCGAGCAAGATGCCGCTCACGTGGCCGGTTTTCAAGTAGCGGAAGCGCGCAGGTTTCCATTTCTCGCGCATGCGCTTCACATTTAATAGCAAGAAAGACCCAGATACACACAATCAATCTGTCAGTCCAAAACAATCGTAGCTCTTCGTACCAAATGGGTTCATAATTACCTCCCACTGTGGTTCCGTGACGCCAATGTACTCGTCCTCGGTGCCGACAACAAACACGACGGCGTCGGCGCGCTTGGGCGGGTGGAAGTTGTCGATGTCCGTGATCGAGAGGAAAAGGCGCATGCGCTTCTTCGCCTGCTGTACGGGGTCTTCGTCCACGAAGTGATCGTCGGCGTTCGAAGATGCGATGCCGTGGCCGAGCATCATCTTGTCGAGAAGCTGGAGCTCGTGCTGCTTGTAGAGCGAGCTCCAGTTGCACGACGCCGAGAGCAGTCCGTCAGCAAACACGGGCACTGCCGAGGGCGGCGCGAGCCACGCCGTCGCGCCTACGTGACCAGGAAACACGGACGCGACCATCGCAGCATGGAGCCCTCCCATGCTGCTCCCAGCGACCACCAGGTGCGAGTACCCGTGCTGCTTCTGGAAATACATCAGTAGCGACTTCGCTTCTTCGATCGTCGCTTGGCCTAAAATTGGCAAATCGCTCACCCTGCATGACAAAGCAACGCGTCAATACCCAAATCTGAATATTGTCTGTAAGTAGACCCCAATACCAAGACTACCTTCTCAGCTTGGAACCTTTTTGCTCCTCTGGCTTGCGACGGCCGTAAAATGGACCTTCCAGGATCTACACGAGTGCAACAGCCACCACACATTAGATGAGGATACAGCCATTTAGCGAGTCATAAACTATCAGCCGCATCAACGCACCAGAGTCGCGACACCTTGACGCGCCAATGGGATCGCGATGGACGTCCGGCGATGAAGGAATCCGTGCTCGCCTGTCCCTGGCAGCAGTACTGCAAGAGCCAATACAAATACACGAACATTGATACAGCGTCAGTATATCTCTTTGTCCACATTTCTAAAGTGCTTACAAGAAAACAGACGTACCCACAAGCGGTCGCTCTTTCGAGCCACTGGCTGGCGCCTCGTTATCCGCATTCTCCCAGTCCATCGGAGTCACCAATTCGCAATACGCCTCGAGACTGGCGGTCGGTAGAAACTCCTTGGCGTTCGGTAGCGTGCTGAGGAACGTACCTTCCTGGACGCACACTCGCGCGCGCTTGAGAACCTGCTTCTTGGTCCACACGAGGTCGCCTGGGCGCAGCTCATTCACCTCGCTCATGCGGTTGCTCTGCAGCAGCTCCTGGACGCGCTTAGGCGTGTTGATATCGCCCCAGCCGTCGCAGAAGAAGCCGTTCGGAAAAAGCACGGGGTTCTGCGTCACCGTCGCCGTCACGCGGTCCAGGTAGCGGTGGTGCGCGCTCGTGAGCCCGTCGAGCAGGCGGCTGGGCGACCGCAGCAGCAGCGCGAGCAGCCCCCACGGGTGCGGCACGACGCCCGCGAGCCCGTCCAGCGGCGCCAGCAGCGGACGCCGCGCCGACTCTAGCAGCAGCTGTGGTCGCCAGTACTTGCGCAGCGCTGCCGCCAGCGCCGCCGCAGAGGAAGCGGATGAGAGCGACGCGTTCTTCTTGAGCATGTTCGTGCTTGTTCTGCTGTAATAATAGTATGATCGTCAGGACGGCAAGTCGGGGCCGACCCGACAACGGTTCTATTCTTAGAGGGTGTGATTATGTAAACAAATATTAATTGAGGTATTTTGGAAGAGATCCTTTGTGGTCGTGTTGGCGAAGCGTTGGAACAACTTTGGCAATGGTTGTAGCCCTGCAGTGAGTGTCCGAGCAGCGCGATGGTGTATCAGGAAGCGCTGAGACGTCCGTGCACCATAGAGCCATTTCAGTATGGTGTCAATTGCGAGTTTAACGGGGTTGGGATGGACATGAGGTTCGTTTTGGCGACATCAAGGTACACCAATGAGTATAATTTTATCGAAATGGACACTTTATTGACGAAATGTGTCGAAAAATTGCGCCATAAACAAGAGTGGCTAGTGGCACAGAAACACGTGCCTTGGGAGGCTACAAATAGACTACTGCACTGTACAGTGATAATGTTGTCAAAAGAGGGGATTGAAGTACGGATTTTACTTGAAGCTACTACTGACTACTTCAATGTCGCTGCGCGGATTCGAGAGCGCAGCCATAAGCTCACGCGCTGTGATGAGTAATTCTGCTGCGCTGTCGTCACCTGCGGCACGATCTCCTGGTCGTGGACGCAGTACATCAGGTTCTGGGAGCACAGTTGCTGCATCAGCAATGTCACATCGCGCACAGACACAGCCTCTTGCTCTTCGATGGTCGTCACCTTGACTACCTTGCTCGTGAGAAGCACGTCTCGGCCTGCGACAAGCTGTTTGCGGATTTCTCGAAGTATATCGTCGCGGAATGCAGGATCCGTGCAAAGTTGACGTGTAGCTGGAAGGCTCAGATGGTGCACGTCTGGGTCTTCATCAGCGTGGTCGTCATCGACTGAGGAGCCGCCGCCGGTTCTCTCTGGAGGCTCAACTGAGTTCGCAGCTGGTATTGCATTCTTGCTGCTGTTGATGTACTGCACGATTACCTTTTGGGTAGTGTTTTGCTTTGCAGACGGCTTCTTGTACACAGCGAGGAGCTTGTCGCGTTGCAGCTTCAGCGCCAGGGCCTTCTTGTTTTGCTCGATCTCTTCTCTCCGTGCGCGGGTACGGTATGCGTACTTGACTTGACCTGACGTCAGCGGTATGGACCCTTCTTCCTGCTGTTCTTGGTCTCCGAAAAGGTTGGGGCTATTTGCGAAATGAGAGTTCCACTGGGAAGAAACCACGGAGGATGTCGCCGATTCCTGTCGGAGCCACCGCATCAATGCATCGCTGTTTGCGTCAATGTCCGCAAGCTCTTGCTCTTCATCGTCGTGATGAAACTTCTGAACCGATTCAGGCTCTGCTGTTGCGTAGACTTTGTCCGTAGAATTGCACTGTATTGTTGCACTTGCATTCTTTGCCCAGCCTTTCACCAAGTGCTTCTTTTCGTGACGCGGAAGATGCCGCAGCTCCTCGCTCATCGTGCAAGTCGTTTGTTCGCGGCGGTTCTTTTCACGTCTACAATTATTCGTGCGCTACTAAGTACGACGATGTCCACAACGAGAAGGCGTTCTCTCTCCTTTTTTCCATCACACTCATTTTAGGATCTTTTCCATATTTAAACTCGGTGGCGATGATCCCACTTGACAGGAAAGCACGACGTCCACTTGTCGCTACGAAGGCGCCATCACGAACTGCTCAACACTCATCTGTCCCAAAGAAGACAGCGAAGAGCAAGAAACCCAAGGTTGTGAAAGCTACTACTACAAGCAGTGATAACGATGGTGGTGGTAGAGGTACCACGACGAAGCAACTCTGCGACGATGACAGCGAGAACGAGAGTGCTGTTCGCTTGCGGGAGCAGCTGCTGCACGTGCTTGTGGACCACCAGCGCCAAGAAGAAGAGATCGTTGCGCTGCGAGCGCTCGCGAGGAGTTTGAAGGAGGAGGTTGAGCAGATCCAGAAACACCGTCTGCATAAAGATGCTGCGCATCAGATGAATCTGGCCAGGCCGCACGAATACTTTAAGCTGGATCTACAACTCGAGCAGCTTCGAGGGGAGAATGCTCGCTTGCACGATGAGCTTGGCGATGCAGCCCGAGAGCTCAAGCGGTTGCGCAACGTTGTCAGCCACGAGGTACCTCAGTACAAGATCGTCGCAGTGCAGGCGTGCGCCGAGCTCGAGTGTGTGAAAAGCCAACTGGAGGACGAACGAGCGCATTGCAATTGGCTACGAGCGCAGATCGCACACTTCACGGCACGCTCAGACACTCCCATTCGTGTCAGTAATCCCCTGCAACCTCGACGTGGTACCACGACCATCAATGCCACTCGAAGCAGCGGCATGAGCAAGCACTTGCAGGACCCATGGACGCGGCCTGGCAAAGCGGAACAAGAAGCACGCGATCGCGAGAGGGAAACATTCCTGGTGCAGTGCCGCATGGATGCTGTCCATGATAAGGAGAATCAAAGTGCGTCTGGCAATGATACAAGTGACGATGTGGAGCTCTGCATGCGGTGCAGCCATTCGAAAGACAGCAGACTCAGTAGCAGCAGCAGTAGCAGACCTAGCAGTAGTCCTAGTAGTCATGGAGGTGGTGGTGCAGAGAGACCATCTGGCAGCAGCAGCAACAGCGTTGTGGACCAGTCATCCGCACCTCACCAAGTGTGCTCAGCGCAAGTCCATCGTGACCTTTCGGGGCTAGATCACGAGCTCCAGGAATTGCATTTGTCGCTCCAAAAGCTACCCACCGACACACAAGGAGGTAGGTAAACCAATGCAACTCCCTCTATGCAATCCATAATAACTCGTTTATTCTATCAAATTAGCATTTAGATCTAGTCAATACAAACCCTTATAAATCCAATATAAAGTATCAATTAAGAAAGGCAGATGGGGTATACTCCTCCATACATTTACTACTACAGAAGACTGTACAATTCCGACACCTCTTTAAATAGATTTCAATGTCTCCACTATCAGATATAGTATCTGCCAATAATGTGACTCGAGGCAGGGTATACAATATAAAGCAAGTTGACCGGACAACGCGGGAGTAATGGACGACCACTTTGAGCGCGTGCTGGATGCCGCGGGCGGCGGCGCCGACAAGCGTGCGCGAGACGGTGCTGCGGAGTCTCAGCAGCAGACGAAGAAGCGCAAGCACGCGGCATCCGCAGCGCCTCTCTCGAAGCAAGAACTCGACTTGCTGCTGGCGACCGCGACCGCGCAGGACATGGACCAGCTGGACGCGCGCGCGCTCAAGTCGATGGCCACGGCGCTCGACAAGCTCATCAAGAAGAACGCGCTGTTGCGCTCAAAGTACGCAGACATGCCCGAGAAGTTCATGGACTCGGAGGTCGCGCTCGACGACGAGCTCACCAAGTGGAAGCAAGTCGCGGCCGCGCCCGCTCTCTACCCACACGTGGTCGAGCTCGACGTCATGCCCATGCTGCTGGGTTTGTTCGCGCACGAGAACATCGACATCAGGCTTGACGTGATCGCACTGCTCGCGGAGCTGACCGACGTCGACGACGCCGATGCGTCGCTCGAGCCCACGCGCGTGCTCGTCAAGGCGCTGCTAGACTACAACCTGCTCAGCCTCCTGGTCACGAACCTGTACCAACTGGACGTCCCGGACATCGAGCACAAGGATGAAGAGGCCGCAGGAGTCTACAACTCGCTGCAGATCCTTGAGAACGTGGCCGATCTCGAGCCAAGTGCGTGTGAGCAGGTGTGCAAGAACACACAGATCCTCCCATTCCTCATGCAGCAGGTGCGCGCAAAGCGGCCATTTGGCCAGAATAAGCTCTACGCGAGTGAGATCCTCTCGATCTTGCTGCAATCCGGACCGCAACCGCGCAAGACTTTCATGACACGCGAGGCAGAAGATGACAAAGACAGCAAGAAGGTGGTCAAGCAGGTGGACCTCATGGACGAGCTCCTGCAGGCGATCGCGCCGTACCGCAAGCGCAATCCCGCGACCGACGAAGAAGAGGAATTTGTCGAGAACCTCGTCAACTCGCTCTGCAGCGTGCTGCTCGTGCCCTCGGCGCAGACCCATTTCCGCCACCTGGAGGGCCTCGAACTTGTGCTGCGCTGCATGAAGGACCGCACGCAGTTTGTGTTTCGAGGTGCGCTGCGCATCCTGGACCATGCGATCATGAGCAATGCGCGGAATTGCGAGCGCTTGGTAGAAGTCGGCGGTCTCAAGATCCTGTTCTCGGTGTTCATGGGCAAGAAGACGGCCAAGATCAAGAACAAGAAGGTGAAAGGCACCGAGAAGGCCAAGGAGGAAGAAAACACCATGAGCATCATGGCGTCGCTGTGCGCTTTGCTCACGCCCGAGGCGAAGTACGACGTCTTTGACCGCTTCCACGCGAAATTCGTGGAAAACGATATGGAAAAAGTCGATCGGCTTGTGGATTTGTTTGTGAAATACCACCAGCGTGTCGCGCAAAGCGACGGAGTAGAGGCTGAAGACGATGAGGATGAAGAGGACGAAGACGAGCGATACCTTCGACGGCTGGATGCAGGTCTGTTTACGCTGCAACGGATCACGCATGCCATGGCACATCTGTGCCATTTTTCCAAGAAAACACGCGCGTACGTGATGGTGAAGTTCCACGAGCGCAGCATCGACATGGAGCTGCTGTCGCAGATTCTTGAGGAGCAACTGGAGATGCTCTTGTCAAGTACTTCAACGGATGATGCAGATTTGAAAGCAGAGAATGACGGCAATGATGGTGAAACAAAATTTGCGACCGGAGGCAGCGAAAAGGAGAAGGAGGAGGCGCAGAGAAAGCTGCTGATGCGGTTGCTGGAGACGTTGAGACTGGACGATATGCCTCCACCTTCCGATTCTAATGACCATCCAGTGAAGGAGCAACCAAACGAAGAAGTAGAGAATGGCGAGGAGAAATCGGAACCATAAACGTAAGCAGCCCTCTCTTTAAAGATAAATGAGAGTGAACGCCTTGCTACTGTCGTTTGTGTCAAAGATGCACAGAAAGCAAGAGAAAAAGACGCAAACTTCGTGGTCTCTAAAGCCTTTTTTTTCATTAGTTTTGATCGTCGATGGCATTATAATAGTTAGGTGGAGAGCGGCGAATACGACGACACAGGGGGCACGGGAGACGATGGCGCGGACGACGAAGTTGACGCCACGCGCAGCATCAGAAAGCGCTCTTCGTCGTTGTACAGCGCCGATAGCGGCGTCGGGATCTCGTCGTCGTCAAGTTTCTTCTTCTCACTCTCCAGGTCGGCACTCGTCATTCCTCCGAGCATCGGCGTCCCCGTCGCCTCTGCGATGGCGCGCTGAAGACAGTTGATTTGCTCTTCTTCTTGTTCTTGCTTCGTGAAGACGCCTGGCACGAGCAGCGTGAATTCCGATGCCGGGCCGAGGAACTCGACGGTGGACGCGCGCTTCGGTCTATCGGGCAGTGCCGGCGGTTCGTACTGCTCTTCCCAGAGTGTCTGCGTCGGGAGCAGCACACTGGCGCGGAATTCGTTCCATGCGTCCATGGTACCCTTGATTTTCAGGAATAGGTGCGGCGAGTGGGCTTGCGCCGTCGTCATGGCCTGGTCGAACGAGATCGCGATGTCGAGAAAAGCCGGAGGGGGCTTCACGCGCTGCTCTTTGGTCCCAAACGCACTCAAGACCGTCTCAAAGCAGCCGTGGAGCAGTAAGTGGAGCCGCAACGGATCGTTCGCGGCACGGAACGCAGGCAGCTCCTTGCCAAACATGAACGGCGAGTCCTCGAGCGCAACGATAAAGAGCCGCGAAATGGCGCAATGCAGGATGTTGGCGCCGGGGAACCGCGAGATGAGCGCCAGCAGACACTCCATCGTCTTGGTCACCACAAGCTGCTCGTCGATGGCCGTGCACGAGACGTTCAGGATCGGGAGCATGAGGTAGATTACCTGCACGTGTATCGTCTTGAAGTGCCGTTGGGGTGGCAGATTCAGGATTGTGACGAATTCCGAAAGTCGCGTAATGAACTGTTTCCACACCATAGGCAGGTCTTCATGGGGGCTGCCCTCCGTTAACGAGACCTGAACGCCATCTTCAGACGGTGGTGTATGCGAGAGGAACGCAGCTTTCGTGACGCAGCCGCATTGTGATTGCTGTAGCAGCGAGTTAAGCACTTTGACGGCATAGGATTCGTTCGCGAACGCCGTCGGCAGCACGCGCAGGTCCTCGGCCGCAGCGTCAATCAGTCGAGTCGCGAACTCGAGGCTCGACGAGAGCTGCGCCACGTAGAAAAAGCCAAGACTTCCTGTGCGGCGCTCGTGGATCAGGTCCGTGAGCAAATCGCACGTGAACACCATGCGCGAGAAGATCTGGTGCGGCAGATCGTCTGCTATCCGGCTCTGGATCAATTTTGTGCAAAGCGCTTGTGTGGATGCGTCCCATGGGGCGAGTTGGTAGAGGAACTGGCTCATGACGCCCTGTAGTGGTACAATGGAGTCTGGGAGGTCGGTCATCACGCGCAGTAGCACGTCGCGGATCGGCTCGTAGTAGATGAGCACAAGCAGCGTCTCGAGGAACGCGTGCTGGTGCTCGGCGCCAACGAACGCCAGCAGCGACTCGGGCGAGTACTGGTCCATGAACGTGTTGAGGAACCGTGAGAGCGCCTCGACGATCATCGTGTCGCGCGAGTTACAGCGCGTGATCTCGACGCAGATCGCAGTGTGCCACTCGGTCTGCAGCCCCACGATCGCGGCGATGAGCTGCGACGAAAAGCCCGACGCGCACAGCACCCAGTGCGCGCGGTACACGATCGCGTACTCGTCGTAGCAGGGGAACTCGCCGCCGCTCGGCGCACTGCGCTCTATGGATCGAGGCGTGGCCTCACTGGCGGATGCTGGTGCTTGTAGCATGCACTTGATCAAGCCAACGACTATGGCAAACGTAGCGCAAAGTGTTCGCGTTAGTGCATGAACATGGGAGAAAAGCTGACGGTGAACTACGAAACGTACGGTTGTCGGGGCGCATGAGGAACTGCAGCGTTGGGATGTATTGCTCCGAGAGCGACGCGACGTCGCTCAGGACCTCGGCGATGTCATCCTCGTGGAGCGCGTCGACGATCGTCGCATGCGCGAGCAGCGCGCGCACGCGGTCGTCGCTCATCGTCTCGCTCGGGATTGCGCGTCAGGACCAATTAACGGCACGCTCACACGCAATACGTCCTGCGAGAGCGAGCACTGCTGCTTCTAACTACGCGCGGCCGCCGCTAAGAAAAGCAGCACGCGAGCACGCACATGCGCCGCCATTTTGGGGTGCGCTCTCTTCAATAAAAATAAATACACTTTGCACTATTTACAAACGGAACACATCGTCAAGTCATGGAGGTCCGACTCGTTCATTGGTTGAGATGATTCTTTCCCATTCATTTATTGGCTAAAACCATATTTTAAGATTCATGATTGGTTGAAACTAAAGCGTGTAACCCCTGCAACGTAACGACATAACCGATCCGGAGGTGACGAATCTAGAGGGGAAGCATGGCAGCGACAACGGTGGCGTACACGGCGCGCGCGCTGCACGAGCTCGCGTCCTCCTCGTCCACTAAGCGCAAGCGCCAGAGCGCAGCAGCGTCTTCTTCTTCCCCCGCTGCTGCTGCTGGTTGCGCGCACTTTACCACCCACGCGCGCGCGTTCGCGCAGCAGTATGCGCGTTGGACACGTTCTCATGCAGCAACGCAGCAGCAGCACGACATGGAGCAGCGCGTCTTGGACAAATGCATGGAGCTGGTAGGATTGTTGAGTGCATCTGCGCGTTTTCGTGGTGCTGTGGGGGGGCTGACTTGGCTTGCTCTGTGTTTGTGTAGGACCCAGTGGACTTGAGGACTGAGCTCTATGCGTGCCTGTCGTGCAGCTACACGGGCGTCCGCGAGGCGCTCGACGGCGCCGACCACTTCATGGCGCATTCGATTATGGCAAACCATCCGATCGGTATCGTAGCTCGCCCGCTTTTCCAAGTCCCTGGACTAGTCTCATACTCACATTGCTCTCCTGTGTGTTGTATCAATTTAAATTGCAGCGCTGCTTGTCCGCAAACAGCAGATCTATTGTGCATGCTGTCGCGATTTCATTTATCCAGACGCAAAACTGCTTGATTCGGACGCTACGGAGACCAACAGCGCCACACTCTCGATTCGAGTCGACTCGCCGTGGCGGAGCAACAAGAGCTCACGCTTCCACCACCTCATGGCGACAGCCACGCCGCGAAGGCCGTCGCGACGCGGACTCGTCAACATGGGCAACACGTGCTACATGAACGTCGTGCTGCAGGCGTTTACGCACAATCCGCTGCTGCAGTACTACTTCTTTCTCGCCAAGGGCCACGGCAGCATCCTGTGCAAGCAAACGCGCAAGCAGCAGACGCCACCGTCCGTGTGCCTCGGCTGCGAACTTGGCGACTTCATGGCGACCATGTCCCCTGCTACTGCCTCAAGTGCAAACTCCTCCATGCTTGCGTCGTTATCATCGCCATCGTTCGTCCCGCACAAGCTCCTGGAGTCGTTCTGGAACTTCGCGCCGTCGTTCATTGGCTCGCAGCAGCACGACGCGCACGAATTTTTCCTCGAGTTTCTGAGAGGACTGCATTCGCACACGCATGCGCGCGTGTCTGTACCCGGAGGCGTGTCGCCACGCTTTACGCCAACGGGGAAATCGCTTTGCGATTGCGCTGTGCACCAGCACTACGCCGGCGTGCTCCAATCCCAAGTCGAGTGCGTCGTGTGCGACCAGGTGTCGTCAACGTTTGACCCATTCTTGGACGTATCGCTGTCGCTGGAGGACATGGACGACGGTGACGACGGACAACAGTCACTCGCGTTGACAGATCTGCTCGCCAAGTTTACAGCTGACGAGCAATTGCGAGGCATCAACCGTGTGTACTGCCGTCGCTGCAACGCGTACGCCAACATGCTCAAGCGCCTGCGCTTCCACGCACTCCCGAATGTGCTCGTGCTCCATATCAAGCGCCTCGACTTCCACAAGCAGCGAAAGCTGTCGAGATATGTACAGTTCCCAGCGACAAAGTTGGATTTGGAGGAATTCCGATCGGAGCCAGGGGATGCATGCGACCAAGACCCTGTGACGCCGCGAGCGAAGACTCAAAATGGAAATAAAGACGCTGCAGACGCCAGTTTGTACGACCTGGCGGCGGTGATCAACCACCACGGAGACTCGGTTGAGGGCGGACACTACACGGCATTCGTTCAGACTCGAAACGAGAATGACTGCGGTAATGACAGGAGGAAAGAGTCCAAACCGCAATGGCTTCTCTTTGATGACACGGACGTGTCTCGAGTGCGAGAAGAGCAAGTGCTGAGCAGCCAAGCGTACGTACTTGCACACAGAGAGGGAATGACTGGACGTGGCTGCAGCTTTATCTTGGATACTCACGTGAGTTTGTGTTTGATTGTTATCACATTTTGTGTAGGTACATGCTCTACTACGTGCGGCGACGGCCTCGGATCCTGGCCTAGGCACGGCAGCAGCCCAGGCTGTTTACTGTGTGGAAAGGTATAATGTGGCAAAGATTGTGCTTCATTTCCGGTGGATAGCTGTCACATGCTTTGTTTTCTAATCTAAATCTCGTGTTTGGTGTGCTTGGTATCATGTTGGCACGCAACTTAAATCAATAAAAGATTTCATTTTTGACGCACATCAAAATTTAGAGCATATTTTCATCCAATCAGAGATGTTCAATCTTAATTTCCGATGAATGAGCGGCGCTGAAAGTGTATCCAAAATGTCGAAAGATCTTCTCAAACTGTCCACATTCATCCAACCATGTCCGCGTTGCGCTCACGACATGAAGCGAGGAAGCAGCGCCACATGCTGCTGCTTACACTCGTTAGTGCGCTATTGCTGCTACATGATCAAGACTCGACTCGCATCGTAGGCGCTTCGGTGGCGCCGTCACCCTCGGGTCGTCTAGATGCGCCTTCAAGGCACCATGTCGAGCTCTCCCAGCATTCCGAACCCGACCCGAGCGCTTATGGTCCCAATACCTCAAGTCCTCGCACACGATGGTCGCGCATTCGATACCCACTCGATGGCTCTGTGAACGTCAACCCCGTCGCCTTTCGCTGCGAGTTCACATCGGACAATTTCGCAGATTTCCAGCGCCAAACTGCCAGCGCGCTGCTGTGCGTCGAGGTGGACCACAAGTGGATCCAGTGCCAGCCGGTGGGCCAAGCGCCGTCCGAGTTTCCCGAACTGCCTGCTGGAGATCACACTGCCGTTGCATTCCTGACTGCCAGAGAGCAAGGCGCGCGCTCGAACGAGTCCGAGGCCATCACGTTCACGATTCTGACGCCAACGGAGTACGAGCGCTATGTGGAAGGACGCAAAGGGCAGGAGCGTGAGGCATATGCACTGCCAGAAGAGCAGGATCTGCTCACGTGGGCTGCGAATCACAACAGTATCGAAGAAGCACACGTCCATTGGAACGGTGACATGATGCGAGATGCTCGAGTATCATTTCAGCAAAGTCTACCAGACCCACTAATCCTCTTGATCGGGATCAAGACGAGCGTGATCAGTGGCTTTGCCCAGCGCCAGGCGATCCGAAGCACTTGGGCGAGTGCATCAGCGTTTCCAAAGCATGCCAAGCTCTTCTTTGTCGGATGCCAGCCAGTGCTGTCGAATAGCGATCCTCGTTCAGAAGAAACAGCAGACAACAGCAACGCTGAGCTTCTGCGCGCGATTGAGAAGGAGAAACATACCTACGGCGACCTGCTGACGAACGAACTCGCGTGCCAAGACTCATACTTTGCGCTGGTCGACAAGGTGAAGGCGTTTATGCACTTTGCCGTGACGCAGTTCCCGACTGCGCAGTACGTGATGATCGCGGACGACGATATCTACCTGCGAACGGACCAACTCGTGCGCGTGCTTCAAGTGCACGGACCTCGGTCTCGCGTGTACGTGGGCCAGGTCTGGGCCAAACAGTTCATGACGCCAATGTACTCCATGCGCAGCCCCACGCACAAGAACTACCTCCCGGAAGAGCAGTACCCGATGAGTGAGCTCCCGCCGTTTGCGTTTGGGCCGCACTATTTCATATCGATGGATTGCGCTGCGTTCATCGCTGACAACCGCGATGAGCTGCGCGGTCTCGCGGCCTTGGACGATGTCTCCGTCGCGCTCTGGCTGCTGGCGCTCCAAGTCCACCCCGAGCACATCGAGCACTTTCAGAACCTGCGCGACACGCCGTGCACGGAAGGCCTGATCTCGCTTGCAGATCTGAGTCCAAGCGCGATCCGCATCATCCACGCCAACCTCCACGCAGATGCTCCCTTCTGTCGTGGTGTTGATCTCACGACGTGGCGGAAAGTTGAGCGTCCATTTCGCGCCGCCGAGACTAAACGCAAGTTCACAGTTACTACGAAGACCGCCATGCATACCAATGGTTTGCAAGTGACGACAACTTTCACGATTGACAGCGCAGGCAGCATCGAGTTTGCGTATTCACCATCCCGAGAGAGTGTGGAGCAGCATGCTGCAGCCATCTGTGAGCACTTGCAACCGTCACTGGTGTACAAGTTTGACTGCAGCAGTGACGTCACCCCGAAGGTACACAGCAGCATGGCTGCGTCTTTGGAACACACGATGGAGAACCGTGAAACCAACCCCGCGTTCCTCGGCTTATGGATTCATAACCTTCAGCTCTTCAGAGCAGACGCAACGGTCCCAGCTCCAGCAGCAAAGATCGTCGTGTATTCGCGCAATGCCATGTTCTCCAAGACACTACTCGAGTGCCTCTTTGCCTCGGTCTACACGCTCAATCCTGTGTTTGTCGTGGACGAGACGACATTCCACCAGCACCCAGAGTATCAGGGTGTATCCCCCGACGTTGTCGTGTTCTCGATCTTGGACGGCAGCTGCTGGTCCGGATGGGATCCTCGCTGTCGACAAGCCGCAGCAGACTACGTTCAGCTCTACGGTAGTACGTCGTTGCTCGTCATGCTCTCCGGAGAGGCCTGGGACGTCGACGGCCTCGATGATAGCGTGCTGCTCATCTCGACGGTCGCTCACGTACCTCGGCGCAAACACGTCTACATCCCGATGGCGAGTCTGTCGTTTGGCGAGCGCCTCATTCAGAGCCCATTGCTTCTGCTTGCCAACACCGATAGCGGCCCCAGCAGCCTTCTCGAAGAACCGCAAAGTCAACTGACGCACCGCAAGTTCTGCGCCTACATGTACGCGCGCTGCGATCGGCCGCAACGAGAGTACATGTTCGATCTGCTGAGCACGATGGAACCTGTGGATGCTCTGGGCGCGTGTCAAGGCTCGTCAAGAGCACCGAACGAGAAACGGTGGACGGGACGAAGTTCCATTTGGTACAATGACGACGCGGTGCGACTCTACTCGCAGTACAAGTTTGTGATCGCGTTCGAGAACGGACAGCGCCCCGGGTACGTGACCGAGAAGCTCGTGAACGCGTTTCTCGCCGGCAGCGTCCCGATCTACTTTGGCCACTCCGAGTCTGTCGCGCAGGTGTTCAACCCCGAGAGCTTCATCGACTGCGGTCGCTTTGCGATGCTGCGCGAGTGCGCAGCGTTTGTGATCGAGGTGCACCGCTCGCCAGCAAAGTACACGCGCATGGCGCGTGCGCCTGTGATTGCAAATGTCTCGTTGTTCCACGAGCTCTTTTCGTGGCACCCAGACATCCCGAGCTCGCATCTATCGGACCGGATTAGGGAGTTTCTCCTAAAGTAATTAAGTGGGACAGAGCGCCCAGCTCTTCAAAGTTGACAAAACTGAGGTCACCATTTTCACCACAGTTTGCCAGACTTGTCTTCGAAAGTACCTCCAAACGTATGGGAGTTAGTATAGTACCCTTAAACAATGAGAAATGTTGACGTCACAAAAGCCAATCTACGCGCGTGAAATGTATCTGTATTTTACATTTAGTTTCGCTTCCTTTTTGAAAAGAGAAAAAAAGAAAAAACAGCCAATCAAAAGTCCACCATTCGACCAATAGCGTAACCTAGTTAGCGTAACCTCTCGCAGTCACACTGTCACAAGTAGTGCCATTCAGTCAACATGGCGGCCTCCAAGCGCGTGCGCTTCCGCGGCTCGCGCTACATCGAGTACGACGCGGAGCAGGCGCCCGTCGTGCGTCTCGCGGGTGCCGGGCGACGCTCCGCTCCTGATACCGACGCCGCTGTGGCCGCATCGACGGTGTCAAAGACGTCGCTGCAGAGTCTGCAGCTCGAGTGCAAGGCGCGCGGCATCACGTGGACGCCTGACGCCACCAGCGCCGCGTTGCTCTCACTGCTGCAGCATGAGTACGTCAAGGAGGTGCGCGCAGCGCTGTGTGCACTAGGGCTCGCTTTGCCAGCGTCGGATGCAGATGGTGACGCCAGTAGTAGTAGTGAGCTGCTGGGCTTACAGACGCAGCTGGAGCTCGCGGAGCTCCTGGTGGCGCAGACAATGGTAGAGAACACCAATGCGGACTCGACAGTTGTTGCCGAAGCGTCCAGCACAGCGACGCGCGATGAAGCCACCGCCTTGGAACGCGTGCAGCTCGCGAAGAAGGAGCTCGATGGCCGCGTGGACGAAGGCTACGTGTTTGGCCGCCGCTTCTTCTCGATCGAGACGTACATCGACTCGCTAGAGTTTGAGGAACTAGTCGAGATCGCACAGCAAAGGGGGATCGCGATCCCCGTCATCCCCGAGAGTGAGACGCGCGCGATCAAGGTCGTGGAGCGCGATTTGTGCGCCAAGTTCTCGGCGACAGGCGCCGGCAAGCCGCTCAAGCAGCTCACGATGCGCGAACTTGTGGTCGAGGCCCACGCGCGCAAGCTCATTGTCAAGGACTCGCGCGACCACAAGGGCAAGAAGTCCAAGAAAGGGCTGCTCGACAAGCTGCGGGTACGTTATTCGTTGCCAAGCGTTCAATGATGTGTAATTGTGTGTGTCTCTCTCTCTAATGGATTGCGTGTGCTGCTGTTTATTAGCCTGTGCTTCGTGAGGAGGTGCTGGCTGAGAAGATTCAGGAAAAGCAGGATGATCTGCTGCGAGTCTTGCTGCGCGATGTGCTGGAACAAGAAGCTGCGCAGAGCCAGAAAGAAGCGCTGCTGCGGCTCATCCAGCGATACTTGGCAGAGCAGCAGCAGGGCGACGACAACCAGGTACGACAAGCGGAAAACAGATCTGACGAAAATGTTGGTCCAGAGGATGTCATGGAGGTCGATGCACAGGAAGCTATCAGTTTAAAAGATCAACCTGCCGAACTCGCTCATGAACTCAGTAACCAGCTACAGCAGCAGTTTGCGCTGCTGGCAAAAGCGCGTCGTGCAACGAGATAGCACAGGAAGGTGGGAAGGGCAACTCTGTTGTAAACCACGACGCAACCAACTCGCAATCAAGCGTTTACCCTCAGTTGTACAGCGCAAGCCATCGAACCGTCCAGGATAAAGAACGCCAGTGTAAACATTTTGCTTTATTTATCCCCAACAGCCTGCGTTGTGAATGGTGCGTTGCGTGCATAAGTTTGCGTGGTCGGGTGCTCACACTCAACGTTCTGGTAGCTGAAGCGAACGAGCTCGCAGTATGACAACGCGCGCACAAGCAAAACCAGCACATACAGCGTCGACGCTGCTGCTTCCAAGTTGGGCATCTGACGCGACGATGCAATCGGAACAAGGAAAGAACACGACAGCGAGCGAATCTCGTGTGCCATTCATGCATGAACTACCACCAAGCTGAGTCTATTTCAGCTTTGTCAGGTCTATTTATTGCTCGTGAGGGTGATCGAAATAGACGCACACGAGACCAGAAACAGTGTGTCTGAGGTACATTTTTGTCAATATTGTCATAGCCTCAGTGGTGCTTGCTCTGGCTTTGCTCCTGGGCTTGCGTGCTTGCCTGGTCTGCGTGGTGGGTCTGATCTGGCAGCTTTTGTTGTCGTTCCGTTTGCAGTAGGCTGAATTGCTCAAGTACCGACTGTCGCTCGAGAACTTGGAAGCTGAGGAGTTCTCGCTCGACTCGCTCGATTGGAGTTGAATCCACTGCTACGACGTGCTGCCGTGCTCGCCATCTAGATCCCATCGTCGAGCCCTAAGGAATGACCAGCGTGGGGATCTGAGGTCCGACACACAAATCAAGACTAGAAACGACAAAGTTGCCTGTCCCTCACCACGAATGACAGCAACGCCCGTACGCTCGACCAGCATGTTTTCCCTCCAGCGTAAGCAATCGATGACAAATATACCCCCACCGACCCCCACGCGCGCGTCGTTCTCAATCAACGCACTCACGATCACAACATCCCCAGCGCCGGCTTCCGCAAACTCCGATGCACCAGTATACGACAACGACTGCGACAAAGACGACAACTCTCCTACATATCGAGCAAGCAGCGACGGCAAACCGATGGCACAAAGCAAACTGACTCAAGCCCAGAAACAGGGGCTGCCATCAAGTCCACGCTCGAGCTCCTCGCTGAAGGTATGTCGTGAGTCCAACCATTTCGTAACCCTAGGGACCTCAAACTGAGGTCATCATATGCGTGAATTTCTCGATTACTGCGTATGTTGTACAGACGGAGAAGGCACCGGGTAGTCCTCAGAATGACGAAAGTTGCGTACGGCAAAGCATCGGGATGCTCAAAAGCATTCGATCACTGCATCATAATGGGGACTCGAGGCAGGAGCAACACCACCAGCGGACGCTGACGAGAGACTTTTCGCTCCCACCGATCCCAGTGTCGTCGCTACTGCACGAGAATTGCTCGAGTCTAAAAGATCAGTTCCTTAAGATCAAAGAACGGTTCTCAGCGCCGAGTCCGACGGCGGCTTCAAAGCCGTCTACGCCAGTCGCATCTCCTTCAGCAGACCGTGATGGTAGGTCTGTTGCAGCCAGCGCTCCGGACGGAGCAGTGGCTGGTGTCGAAGCCGAACTTGAAGCGCATTTGTATAGCGATCTCGAGGCTCCAGCGCCAAAAGAAGCGATCCCAAGTGATGGAGGCCTTCCAGTGGATACTCCTGACAGCCAGAAAGCTGAAGGAGCACCACCAGATGACAGCACAACAAAGCAGCAACAACAAGATGCGAAAAAATTCTATTCCGGAGAGCTCAAGTGGCCACATCAGACGCAAGTCGAGCGCTGGTACGTCGAAGACAACTACTTCAAAGGCTCCCTGACGTGCTGGACAATGGACAAAGGGGCCGAACTCGTCGGGCGCATCGCGAATGTCGTTGCAACCGTGTCTACGACGACGCGAATCAACCCTGACATTTCACTGCAGTGGATTGGGCGGCAGTTGTGGGCAATCACCGTTGCGTTACCACTCACGCGCTCGGGCGAGCTCAAGGACGAGCACATCGCCCTCGCGCGTCGAATTGACGACGCGATCGCATTGGAGGAGTTCTCACATTCTCATCCTACTCCTGCTTCTTCAGCTAGAGGCGGCCACAATCGAAGTCTGTCAGCGACACTGGGGTATTGGGAGGAAAGTGACTACAACAACCAAGTCCCCACGGTCGTGATTCGTGACGCCGACTCCCCCAGCAGCGCTGTCCAAGACAGCACAGATGATGCTTCGGCCGTAGACAATGAAGATAAGCAACTCACTGTGGAGTTTTCCACCGAGTCTGTCGACCACAATAGTGACGTTCCTGCACAGGAGCCGCTCGTGCCACCACCACCGTCTCGATTGCAGTCCTTGCAAGCAAACGCACATCAGGCAAAGTGCAGTGACAGCAACTCGGTGAGTACGCTCGTCGCGGATGAAGACGACTTCGCGCCAGACGATAACCTGTCATCACCGTGTGGTCAAGAAGAGGGTGATGTGGTCGCGTCGCTGCCATTATCATGGTCCATGCTGTCGACAACGTCGCTGCCCGAGAACGTCGCACAATCGATTCAAAGTGGCTGCGGTAGTAATGGCAGCAACGATCCGCGCGACGACGACACACGGTGTGCTCCTGAGAAAACTGGCTGGCTCAAGAAGAAAACGGGGCTCAATTCCTGGCAACAGCGGTACTTTGAACTCAAGGGCAACCGTTTGTACTACTTCGCGAACGAGACTGACGGCGTGCCGCGCGGCGCGATCATCTTGGACCATGCGCATGTGCTACGCGGCAAAGGCGAACAGTCCATGTCGTTCAGTATCACGACGTCCAGCGCGAGCAACAGCCTGCAGTTCATCAAGTTTTCGACACGCATGACGCCGCAAGTTCAATTGTAAGCCTCTCATCCCAATTACAGTGTGAGAATGCCTCTCAACGAGCTCACTGACAAACTCGCTCTTCTGTTTTTTTATATATGCTACTGAACTTTAGACGGAAGTCATGCGTTCTCCGCGTCGCACAGGAGTCCGAAGAGGCCGTCGCAGACTGGGTCACGGCGCTCAATCGCGCGTCGTTCTACTGCAACCTCTCGGTGAACTCAGGCGTGGGGTCCATGTCGTTCTATGCGCCACCAAGCCACTCGTTCGCCTCCCCAGGAAAGAAGAAGAAAGTCCCGTTCTATCGCCTGCGCACGACATCATCCTCGTCGGCGTCGTCTGTCGATGCAGCAGATGATCATAATCGACAAAATGGCGGAACCACTACTGAGCCGCGCGTTGGGATTGGTACCTTTGAGTGCGCGTTAGCGTACCACCACTTTGGAAGCGTCAAGTACTTGGCCGACACGGACCCGCTGCTCTGGGAGATCCACCCGCACGACCAGCTCGCGATCCGGAAAAAGGCCACGCTCGCACGCACCAAGGCCGACTACCTCACGATTCTCACCAAGTACAGTGCAACGTTCCGCCAGATCTTCCTGCCTCGACCACGGCCGATCTCGCTCGAACAAACGCTGCGCGATATTTTACCTGAGCTGTTCCTGATCAACAACATTCTGTACGGTGGCGGCGACGAGAACAATGGCCTCGAAAACATATTCGAAGTGCTCGACAGCTACATCAAGCGCTTTGCAAGTGCCCAGGAAGAGCGCGTGCGTGCCGTGAGTACGCTGCTGCAGGCTTGTGCACGCACGATCAGTGGTGGCGACTCATACTTCGTGATCCACAGTCTGCTGGGGAACCCGTCCATGATCATTCGACCGGCGGAAGCGCGCGGCCACCCGATTGAAATCGAGGTCTCCCCGACGAACCCGTGTCAGTTCCTCATCACAGTCTTCAGCGCGTTCTCGTTCCACCATATCGACGACGTCGAGAAGTTCGGCGACACCTGCGATGCCAATGGAGGCATAGCCATGACCCCGGAGCCGCTGCTTCGCGTAAAGACGTACCATATCCAGGAGTTTGACTTTGGTAGCGGCAAATCCTCTCGCTGGCTGCAGATCCGCGCCGACGGCATGAAGGACGACGGTGGAGCCGACAGCCATTATCGACATACGTGGGTCTCACGAGAAGGATCCGATAGCGGCTTTGGTGCTCTCCTTGACGCATTATCATCATAGTAAAGCAACACGATTCGCGTATCAGTGTGGGTACAATCAAAGCATCGCACGTCGAACTGACGATGGTCAATCGCTCCAGGGCCGCATTTTCTGCTGTCGAGCAGCAGCAGCTCCACATTCACAGGCTAAACCTTCGCGCAGCAACCTCAAGATAAAATCGGGACGATGTCGACAACGCAGTGACTGGGAAATACCGCGTGGCCGCTCAGCCCCACAGTTGATCTCTCAACCCACATTTCTTGGATGCCGTGCTTTCATGCAAAGGTATGATCGCTCGAGCTCTGTCAGCAACTGTTCACGTCGTTGTCAAGACATTCGTCGGATGTGCGCTGTGGATTCAATGGCGCATGGGGCCATCGCGTACGAGGGGCGAAGCACATGCTGTTAGCAGCACAAGCAGAAACTGCAACTGCAAAGGTAGCCAGTCATTGATGACGCACCAGCATTCATGCGTGTCAAAATGCAGAATGCATGCTCTTATCTGTAGCCCTTCGGAAAAGCCCATTAATTGATAGCAGCGTTTCATCAGCTCATAAACCCCAAAATATGCAGCAAGCAACTTCCATTTCCAACGGATGCGCGGATGCGGCCACTTTAGCTATTTCCCTCTCGTTCTCTGCCTACTTATCCCACGCGTACACTCACGTAGACACCTCTCGTTGTCTCCTTACCATCTGATGCTCTCCGCCGACCATTCACGCATAGCTTCTCACTGGATCGTGACTTTTTCGTACACAGCTTCGCGCACGGGCAACAGGTGCTGGAACGTGTCAATGTTCGTGTAGTTGGCCATGTTCTTCGTATGACCCGCAGCGAAAATGGCGTCAAACGACTCTTCCTTCCGTGTGTACTCGCGGATGAAATGGTCCGTGCCAAACAAATGGTGGAGCCGTGTCTCGTGGAGCCGCACGACGACGTGGTCGAGGCGCATCCAATACCGCGCCAGCACGTAGAACCCCGACGGCATCACGCGCTGCAGGCAAAACAACTCTCAGTTTTGGGTCGGTCATCTATGCCTCATAACTCCAACAAATCAGCATCGTACCACTTTGATCGACATGGCCGACACGCCGTGGTCGTGGAGCTCGTCCTCGTAGAGCGCGACGTCCTCGAACCAGAGGATCGGCTCGCGCTCCTTGAGCTTCTCCATGTTGATGCGCTCTTGCGTAGGCTCGATCTTCACGTCCTCTGTGCGCGCGAATGACGCGTCCTCGGAGCGCACCAGGCGCTGGAGTGTGCCCTTGTAGTCCGTCGTGTACGTCCAGTCGTACGAAATGTCCAACTCCTTCACCTCTTCCCTATAAAACACCAGCGAATCGCGTCATCGTTAACATACGTATACCCTACCAAACATACGAACACAGTGAGACACGATCGCGCACTTGTTGGTGTTGTGCTTGGCGATCGACACCTTGAGCTGCTGCTGCTGCACCGCGACGATGTCGGCGGCCTGGTCGCTCTGCGGCGGCGGGAAGTGCGCGCCTTTGAGCGCCTCGACCGCCAAAAAGTTGTAGCACACGCCCGTCGGCTCGTGGTAGAAGAGCAGCTGGTTGTTGCCAAACACCATCTCGGGCGGCGTCAGCTTGGTTTCTTCGGCGATCCTGTCAATAGTACGCAAGCCATGTTACCACTGTGTTAGCCCCCACAACAATTTCGGGTCCAATATGCGCGAATAGTATGTATGGCAAGCAGTACGGTACTTGTCCATGTCGTCGAGAGGCGTGATGTGCGTCTTGTTGGCGCCGACGATCCAGTCGCGCATGCGGATGCCCTTGAACGCCACCTCGTCTGCCTTGGTCTCGACGCCGTTCTCGCGGCGCGAGTCGCCCAAGTACTCGTGCTGCGTGTCGCCGCCACTGCTGCTGCTGCTGCCTGCTTGACTGCTGTCGTAGAGCGCGTTCAGCAGCAGCTGCGGCCCATTCTCGACGCTATAGTACCCGCGCGACGCGATCATTCCCTCGGCTGCCATTTTTGATTTGGAGAGGTGGCACGCGCCACTTTTGCCCAGTTTAGAAACTGTAATATACGATTTCTAAATACAATAGAAACCGAAAGCAGATTACCAACTATTAATTTTAATGAGGAATGCATTACAATACCGGTAATGCAGTACACTTGCAAACCATTAAATGAAAGAAATGGCTCGGTACTGCAGTTAGACATTGTAGTTTCCACTTAAGTTAATGCCCTGGATGGTAAAGCAAGCTCAGACCGCAGCATGCGCTTGGCGGTCGAGATGCGCTTGGATCGCGTTGAGCTCGTGGAAAAACGCGCGCAGCTCGTCGTGATTCATCTCCAGATCGACTTTCTCATTCTTCTGACCCACTGCTTCATCGCTCTTTGTGTTTGCAGCAGCTGCAGCCAGCTCTAATTGGAAAAGGGCCGTCGGGGTCGTGCGGCCACGAAGTTTGCTTTGGCCCATTTCCAGGTGCAATCGCCACTCTGTAGCGCGCAACACCAGCAGTTCGGCTACATCCATGGGGTGTTTCCCATTAGCGAACGGCTCGCTGGCGAGCAGCGCCTTGCCTTTCTTGCGCCACGCCTTCTCGAGCATCGCGACGACGTCCGAGTCCACTCTCTCGCAGGTTAATAGCGCATAACGGTTCACTTTGCAAAAGCGCGCGGCGTCCAGGAACACATCTTGCACGAGCGCCACCATGGTGTCAATGTCGTCTTGTGAGAACGACAGCATCTCCTGCAACTGCTGCGTCTCTTGTGCAGAGAACACCTCGGCATCCTGTTTTGCAGTAGACACATACCGAGTAGCGAGTCTTGTTAATGCGCATATCCCTTGCGCACAGTCTCCTTGACGTTTATGCAGTACATACGTTTGTCGTGAGCTTGTCCAGGATGTGCGTGAGAACGTGTGGGAGCTTGTCGCGCGCCACGCGGTTGAGGATACTTGCTGTCGACGGTTCAGCGCTGCAAGACACGCAAACAACACAATCGGCACGTCAGAGAGGCGTGCTTGATGGATCTCACGTATGTACACGCAGGCTGCCTCTAGCGTTCTGTTCGCACACGCACGCAGTCATGGTCAAGTCGCTCTTCTTCTCGCTTGCTGGTCTGTTTCTCTGCTTCTCTGCTTCTCTGCTTCTCTGCTTCTCTGCTTCTCTGCTTCTCTGCTTTTTGAAGGTCCATGGAAACCCTCTTTAAAGCATCTCAACGCTTCAATACCTCAAATTAATACCTTCATATAAGCATATTTACGTCTTTTGGTAGTTATGCGACTAAGAAGCCCTCCAAAAAAAGGTCGGATCGCCTTTGAAAGTGAGCATGTGTGCGGGAATCATCTCCCACTGCTCTGCACAATCAAAACCTCTATACACATGGGCTACCTGTGTATACCTGCACAAAACCATGAAAACTGTTCCACGCATTATGAGAGGTCATTACTAACATCCGACCACCTCTGCAATTGCGTGACGCTTCCAGAAGCAGCTACTGAAAAAGATCGCACCAGTTTTGTTTTCCTAGCGACATATCAGAAGAAAAAACAGAAGCGCAACAAGCTCATGGGCAACTCGGTGGCGCGCGTGAACGGCCAGACGTACAAGATCCTCGGCACGCTAGGCGAGGGCGGGTCCGCCACCGTCTACGAGGTGCGGCGCGGCAAGCGCAACTTGGCGCTCAAGTGGGTGCGCGGTGTCTCCGAGCCCGACGTGCTCGAGCGCCTGCTGCTCGAGATCCAAGTGCACCGGCAGCTCCAGCACCCGCACATCCTGCCGCTCGTCGACGCCGAAGTGCGCGCCTGTGGTGAACATGACGACGAGCAAGCGGGCAGTGCACGCAGCAGGCAGCAGCAGGGCGGATACACGCATGGAGGTGGTCACATGGCGGTAAACTCGGGCTCGCAGGCGCCAGTCCAGGAAGTGCTCATGCTCTTCCCGATCTTCCCGCATGGATCCCTGCAGACGCTGCTGGAAGACGCATTCCAGAAAGGTAAGAGATCATGTAATGCTGTGTACGCACACCATCCTCTATATATACTTACCACACCTTGTTATCTTCATCACTCGCAGAGAATGCGCCGTTCTCCGAGAGCGAATGTCTGCGCTTCTTCTCGGACCTTGTCGATGCGGTCCGCGAGCTCCACGGCCTCGGATTCACACACCGCGACCTGAAACCAGGCAACATCCTGCTCTCGTCCAGCAATCCCGTGCAGCCTGTTTTGATGGACTTTGGCTCGCTCGCGCCACTGAACACCCCGATTCGGAACGCGAGCGACCATATCTATCTCTGTGAAGATGCTGAGCGGTTCAGCAGCGCGCCATATCGTCCGCCAGAGCTCTGGCAATCCAATGGCTACGTACCCAACAGCGTCTTTGATGGTCGCACCGATGTGTGGCAGCTCGGCTGCGTCCTGTACGCGATGGCCTTTGGGCCTTACTCACCCTTTGAACACCCCAGAGAGGGCGTCCAGCACCTCGCGATCTTGAACGGCAACGTGCGCTTTCCTGCGCACAATTTTCGCTTCAATAAGACGTTTTCGTCGTCGTTCACGTCGTTTATTAAGTGGATGCTCATCCCGGATATCGCGAGTCGTCCGACGCTCGGTGAGGTACGCGAGCAGCTCCAGCTATTGCGGAGCAACGGACGCGAGACGATGACGCCACTGACGACGACGAGCAGCACCACGAACAGCTACAGCAATGACTACCAGCACCAAGAGTATACGATGTCGAGGCCACCACCGACCCAGATCCTCTCTTTTTCCAAACTCGCGAGCGACGAATGGGCGGACTTTGCGGCGTACGAGAAGGTGTCGAAATCGCCGAGCATCTCCATGCACTCGAGCGAGGACTGGGGCGAGTTCACTGGCTTCGAGCGCAGCAACTCGACGTCCGTGCTCTCAACGTCCAGGGACACACTCGTGTGGTCCACGGATTCGATCATAAACCAGGGACCCGGCCAAAACCAAACGCTGCCGCAGCAAAGTACGTCCAGCCAACAGCAGCAGCGACAAGGCTCTCGCCGCCATTCTCTTGACACGTCTATTGTACAGATGGAGCGCGCAGACAAGCTCCTCGGATCGTACGAGTTGGTGCACAATACCGAGTTGCGGCGTGCGCTCTCGACGCGCGGCCGAATGCTGCTGACCCACGCACTCGACGGCCGCTCGGCACCCCACGCCATCCTCATGCCGTGACCAATCCCTCATCTTTCTCTTATATCCAGCAGCTTCGTTTGCGTTTGGGCATTGTATACTGTAGATTCATTAGTTATTCGCTTTTTTCTCTTTTCGTTTTCACAACGAGCAAAGGCAAACACGTCAGGCCATGTACTCCTCATAACGTAACATGGAATGTATGCATGCGTACCTGTTACTTCTGCTGATTAAACTTCGCCGATGTATGCAAAGTGGAGCATGCGCAATGGCGTGGACTCGCTGACGTGCGGGTAAAACTGCTTTAGAATCTGTAGCACCTCTGGAATCGACGCAAACCCAGATTTGTGAAGATCCTGGGCGTCGAGCTCGCACAGCGTCTTGGTCTCGCATGCCTGAATGTAAAGCACCGCAAACGGATGGCGACCTTGAGCTTCATCACCATTAGCTACTGCTGTCGTCGCGAGAACCGTCGAGTGGGGGAAAATGGCGCCCAGATCCGAATTCTTGTCGTCGATTACGTCCGACTCGAGTCGCATCGTGATCGTTTTCTTGCTATTCAGGATGTCTGGAGCGAGGAATGGACCGAAATCAAGGCGCGGCAGCATCGTTGTCCTCGACATCAACGCGTCGACGACATCACGAGGAAGACGCGGTTGGTTGGAACGCGACGCCACGAGCACGTGATGGAAGAACTGCAGCTCCCTATGGAAATGCGGATTGAGCTCAACCCACGGGCGAAGGAGGCTTTAGAGAGAGAATATGAACATGAAGCACATGTTAGAGAACTAAATGCCTGGGGTCGACGAGGCACTGAGACTCGCACCTGAGTTGCTCGATGGCGTGGTTCGCACTTGGATATGACTCGATGGCTTGCGTGAGCAGCCACGCGGCTATCAGCGCTGGCGAGCGCGAGCGTCCGGCCATACTGTGACGACAGTTTACAAAAGAAAGTGGCACGATTGATACAAATAGGAAGGCGCTTCAATGTGCCCTGGGGGAGAAAAAGACAGTGACGTACCAGTGCACCAGCACGTTCTTGTCTTCTCGCTCAGCCTGAACACTATGAATTGCAGGTTTTTATTAGCAAAGCAAAGCAAATCAAACCATTGTCGTGGCGAGTCCTCCGTCATAATAAAGCACACGTACATGATCGCATTGAGTCTTGCTAACAACGCCGGTAATTTGCCAAAAAGATCTTCATGGAGCGCGTCTTCCAGCGGGAACACCTCTCGGCGGACGCCAACACCGTGCATCTGCATCAAAAATCCATTACCTTCTCCAGTAGTAGCAACAGCAGCAGTGTGCGCTGCTGCGCTCTCGCTTTCCACGCGCTCGTCGTCTGCTCCCAGCAGTGCGAGTGAGAACCCGATGCGGGTGCGATGCAGCGCCTCCGCATTGCGCGCCGCGTCGATGGCGCCGACAAACACACGGCCGAGGACACGCATTGGCACATCGTCCACAACTTCTTCAACCACATACTCCTCCTCCTCTACTTCAGCGTAGTCGGCGTCCACGTCGGCGCTTCCCACGCTCATCGCATCACATTGCTCATGCATCATCATACAGCACAGACACTTTCCACAAATGATAGAGTTTCATCAATTCAGAGAGTATTCGCAGTAGTGCTCATCTATCTTTCTAATATAATAAAATAAAGCAACATCAATTTGAGAAATCTTACAATTACCTCTAATTTAATAATACACAAACGTATCATCTCAAAGAGCATTTGTCGCTACACATATCAAATTTGATAAACATTGAATCAAAGATTATCCACGACACGATACTCACTTCAAATTGTCTCTCTCTATTTTTATTATTTTTATGAAAGAGAGGGGGTGGACCAAAATAACCGCACACACAATACTGAAACTGCATTGTAGAAACCGGTACAGCTACTGTATGTGACCACAGTAGCGCAAGGCGAATGATGCAAAGAGTCAATACCGGTATTCTACCGGTACATTCCCGGGATATTTTGGTCAGTATAGCGCAAGCGGGGAACAACAAACTGGGACCGAAAGGGAGGGAGGAGCGCGCCCGTCGACTTCTTACGTCCACGCACGCAGCACCACCCGCGACAGCAGAGCATCGCGTCTGTGCGTCTGTGCGGCTGCGTCAAAAGTCCCTCTCCGTAGCAGCAGCAGCGGCGCCGCTTGTGCGCGTCTATTAGCCTGTTCGCTCGCGGTCCATTGGCAACGTTTGGATAGCAGCAACCAAGAGCAAAAGAGGCCGATCTATCTCATTGGGAATGAGTCAACGGTACAACGGCAGCGTAGCGCAGCAGCAGGACGCCGAGATGGAGCGACTGTACGGCCAGATCGGCGACCTGAACGTGGAGCAGGACGACGAGGAGCAGTTCGAGCGCCATCTCCACCACGAGAACGACGTCGAGGGTTCGGACAGTCTATCCTCGGAGGACGAGTCGAGCGAAGATGACGACGACGACGACGACGACGACGACGACGACAACGACGTCGAGGGAAGCGAGGAGGAGACGAGCTGGATCAACTGGTTCTGCTCGCTGCGCGAGAACGCGTTCCTGTGTGAAGTGGACGAGGACTACATCGAGGATGACTTCAACCTCACGGGGCTCAGCAGCGTTGTGCCCTACTACGACTACGCGCTCGACGTGATCCTGGACATTGAGACACCGCACGACCAGAACCTGACGCAGATCCAGCAGGAGATGATCGAGTCGGCGGCCGAGATGCTCTATGGGCTCATCCACGCGCGGTACATTTTGACGACCAAGGGCATGGCCGCGATGCTCGAAAAGTACCAGAGCGTCGACTTTGGCCGCTGCCATCGCGTGTACTGCCAGGGCCAACCGGTGTTGCCCGTGGGCCAGTCCGACGTGCCGCGTCATACGACTGTGAACGTGTTTTGCCCGAAATGCCGCGACATTTTCTTCCCAAAGTCTCAGCGCGCTGGCCGTACGTGATATGAGCCATTATGTGTATTTGGGGTATGCGTTGGAGACTCACATGTTGTTCATTGTTCGTCTCTGTTATACAGAAATCGACGGCGCGTACTTTGGCTCAACGTTCCCGCACGTGTTTCTAATGACGCACTCGCATCTAGTACCGCCGCCACCGACCCAGGAGTACGTGCCGCGCGTCTACGGCTACAAGGTGCACAGGTCGAGCGAGTACTACACGGGCAAGAAGAAAGTTCCTGCGAGCGCGTCTGGGGCTGCGAATGCATCGGGCGGCCGAGGCGACAAGGAGAAGTACCGCAAAGTCCAGAATTTGATTGATCGCTTGAAGGGCCGACCAAACGATGGACAGCAGCTGGAGCAACCGCGATAAGTTTTTTTCTTTCTCAGAAGAGTGGGGTGTGTATGTGGATGGTCATGGAGAATGGACTGGAGTCCGCGTGGTTGGTTGGCATGTCTCTCGCGCGCTTATATAGGGGTCCATTCTCCTTTTAGGATAAACGACTTTGGAAGAGGGAAAGCAGCAGACAGAAACGCAAGGCAGCCAATTTTTATATTTCTTTGGTCTTTTTCTTCATGGTCATGGTCTCTGATGTGCCGGTTGTCTGTGTTTGAGCTCACCAGGTTGATTGTGTGCATCAAAAACGAAGAATTCGCATTTTTTAACGGCTCCCAGTCTCTCGAAACTGGAGCAAACGGCGAAAATGGTCGTCACAAAACTCTTTGGTAGTATATTTCTCAAAAATGGCGTGCCTGCAACAACAAATACGGCATGTCCCTGCTGTCGCGACCTTCTCAAGGATGGCCAGGTACTTACTTCAATTACCTTGCGTCTATCATGGAGTGTACGGGACGATCGCTTCGACGTCGATCTGGAGGCTGCCTTGTGCGGTTCGATAGAGTCGTGTCGAAAACAGGAACACCCGATTCGGTTTTACGAGTTGCTGCTCGATATGAGCCACTGGGACGCTCAGCGTGGCCTTTTTGATCGGCGTCATGGCCAAAATCTCGTCCACGAGCGACGGCGCTAGCGTCTCGAGGATCCGCTTGGATGCTGCTGGTGTGATGTGCTTCAGCATTGTCTCGTTCGGCTTTTTCAGCACGTCAAAGATTGGGCTCGCACTTAGGGTTGCTTTCAGTGAAGGCTTGTTGTTGTTCTTCATCGTCTGGTTGTCATCGCCAATCTCAATCTCAATGCGACTCGGTCCATTCTCATCGTCGTCCTCGTTCGTGTCGATAGCGAGTGAGACGAGATGTCCGACAACGCCAATGCGAACGGTTGTGAAGGTCTTCGTCACCAGATCTTTAGTGTACATGGAGACGTTGCTACAGATACAATCAGCATACGCACAACGATAAGCAACGAGCGATCGGTAGCAAGTCAACAGTTTCTAGGCCAGTTGCATGTTCCTACCTCACTGGCACCACTCGAAGGTCATGCACTGAAGCAAAAGTCTTGGGATCCGCCGGCATAGCAAGACGAGTCTGGTATTGCGTCATCGACTCGTCTTCCAGCCAACTCTCGCCTGTAGATGGCTTCCGTTTAACTTGCACTTTCGACACCAACGAGTCCGCGAAAAGACTATTTAAACGGCATTCCTCGATGCCATTAAACGCACGGACTTCTTCGTTCGCCCGGAGTACTGTAAAAGTGCTGCTTCTCGCGTAGAGTGCACCATTCGATGGCTGCTGCTTTGTCGATCCCTCCGTTGACGGCAATGCCGCGTCCAACTGGAGTTTCGTGAACATGATCGTATCCCCGGCTTGCAAACTTCGGAACAGTTTCGCTTGCATACAGTCTTCGAGCAGGATGATGAGTTCCGTGGATGAGGTACTGTCGACAGCTTTCAACCACCGTGACCCGGAAGGATATCGGAAGAGCGGGATTTCCACGCGGCCGACAAACGAGAGCACACCAACGAAGTCGAAATAGAAGGACTCACGCTCCTCCATGATCTCGTCGCTCCAGTGTTGCATGTTCAGCGTGGTCGCAAAGTTGCACTCGAGCCACAGCGGGTCATCTGTTGATGAGCTCTGTGAATTGACACCACCACGCGATGCCATCTCTGCTTTGTCGCTAGAACCCAGGAACACTGGTTTCTTCAACAGACCCGTCGTCTCCAGCAGCATCCAGTGTTTAGCTATCAAGACAGTAACAAAATTAGGAGGACAACTCCGTGTGTGTAATTGACATTATGACTTGGCAACTCACTTGGCACATGGAACACTTCTCCAGGAGACTCGTGCTCAAAGAAAAATAAATCGGACGGGTTCGACGCATCGCCAGCCACATCGACCGAGACCGAGTACCCTCGAAGCTGGATCAAGTCGCCTTCCTGAATAACATCAAAGTACTGTGCGCACATGGAGCCGAAAAATGCAACCTCAACCGCCGAATTCTTGTCGACTGAGTAGCCAAAGAGCCCGTAACAATGTTAGTCGGCATTGCACATACGCTTTTTCGAGCCCTATAAATGATCGATGCATTGACTCTGACTTACCAAGCACAATATGGAACACAAACGGGAACGGATTCGCCACGGTCGGGTCGCCAAAATGCGTGACTTTGGATTTCACGCGGACCACGCCCGTCATCGGCGGGTACGACCGACGAATGCGAGCGCGAACGCGCTTGTCCATATCGGCGACATCATCGATCATGTCACTGATTTCTTTGAGGCTGTAAAGCGTTCGCGTTCCCGGGACAAACAGACTCGGCAAATCGCAGCGAGTATGTGCTCGCTCTGTCTGTGGATCCAGGATGTAGTGGTCCGACGTGAGCGCGAGATAACACTCTCTCTCGCCTACTACAGGGAGCAGCTCCGTGTCGCGCTTACTGGCCGTGGATGCAAAATTTAGGCCGTCGTCGCTCTCTCTCTCCACCACCTGCTGTGCGCTGGCGTTCGGGTACACTAGAAACTTCGCGCCATGCCCTGGGAGCACATCCAACTCTTGTAGCAAGCACACTCTTCTTTTCCTCTGCTTGTTGTTATCATTGCCCACGCTTTTGCGTATGACTTTCACTATGCATTGAGATACCTGCTCGCAATGTCAAGCAGATTATTGTGCCAAGTGTCAGCATTCGGTACAGAGGATATTCATCAATCACAACGTACCCGTAGAATACTATGAGCCGCCAATTTGCCAGTGCGCACTAAATGGTTCATTTTGGGCGCGAGAACGCATTTCGTCTTGAGCCGTCCGTCGCTCAGCACCACGTCAAACATGTAGCCCTGGACCTCACTGGCGCAGACAGCATCGTGCTCCAGAAGAAACTGCTTGAGCACTGGGTCCACGAGATCTAAATACGCCGCAACAAACAACAGCAATTAGCAGGCGACAAATGCGGCTTCCAAGTGCGTATAAGCCGCTTCATGTGCAGAAATTCTAAACGACAACGCATACAACGATGCACGCTCAGCACTTGCAGCACGATCCCGTCTGCCACACGAGAGATGACCTCGGCGCGCAGCATGCGGACGCCCTCGGGTGTAAGAAGCGGCGTCTCGCTCGCGTCGCTGTCGGTGGCCGCGCGCCTTGGCCGCTTCGCGCCACCACCATCGCTGTCGCTGTCATCTCGGCGTTCCTCCTTGCGCGCCATTTTGGCAAATGGTGGCATTCAAAGTTCGAAAATGGAGCGACATCGTTAAGTACGAATGTACAGTAAGTACGCGCAGCGAATATGAACCACATGAGAAAAAGGTTCTATATAGAAAAGATATTCAAAAAAGGTAGAATAGTGGCAAGAAAGAGGTGGGTGACTATCCGCAAGAATTTGTCACCATGGAAAATCGGTGCGGTACAGCTCGGCGTCGTCGGTCTTGGGGCAGAACGTGAGCGCAGCAAACACAGCGTGGTGCCGAAACGTGTTGACGTCCGCACGCTTGTCTTCACTGCCTTCATATTTGTGCGACATAAGCGCATCGTCATCGTCCTCTTGCTGCTTTTGCTCATCGTCATCGTCGTCTTCGTTGGTGTCATGCGAGGAGCTACAACTCTCGCTGCTTTTACAGCTTGATGCATCCATGAGCGGCGCTTTCTGTAGCTGCTGCTCGCGTCCATTGAGGAAGAACGTCACGCATTGGTTGGTCATGTCGAGGCCCACGCCGACTGTATCGCCCGCGCGGAATGGCGCTACGCGCCCTACGACGCGACCGTTCTGGATGATCACGCCGGTCGCAGCGTACCCGATGGCGCCTCGCGTCCACACGCCCACGGCATCGCTGAGCGACTCGTGTTGCTCGAAGTGGTGCTGGTGCGCTGCTGGCGCGATGCCGACCACGAACGAGTGCGCGTCCCCCATGGTGCGGATCCACACCTCCCAGTAGTGCCGTCCGCTCGTGAAGAAGTGTTGCTTGAACACGCGCGTGCGCTTCACGTTCCATTGCTGCAAGCCTGTAGTGTAGACACATACACAATGCGGTGAGTGCACGGACATGCAACAGCATATATATATATATATATATATATATATATATATATATATATATATATAGAGAGAGAGAGAGAGAGAGAGAGAGAGCAATGCACGCGTACGTGGATCTCTTGGCACGATGCGCGGCATGGCTGCTGCTGCACTTTCGACAACTGACCCTATCGACAACTGACCAACTTCAGCTTTTGTCTGAAAACTTGTCGAGCGCCACGTTGGTTATTTTCCAAAGCAACGTTCCATTCATGTGGACCACGTTGTACAGTGCACTGTTAACGTTGGTTCTTTTCTGTCAATTGCACGGTTCATTAATGTGGTCCACGTGAATATCACCCGCGTTGGTTATTTTCATCGTTGCTGTTTTTGCAGGCAATAACAACATGGCGCGGTTCATGCCGCGCATGGAGCTCATGCGCCACTGCGTAGGCGAGGGTCGCGCGTCTCAGACGACAATCGACGTGAGTCTCGTGCTCAGTGACACGGTGTTGCTGCAGGAGCTGATCGCGGACCTCTTCCACCCGTTCGCGCAGCGCCAGGTCGACCAGGTCCTCGCGCTGCACATGCAAGCCGACGGCAAGTTGTTAGAGGCGCGAGACCGAGAGAGTGGCGATGCAGTTCGCAGCAATGGACACGATAGTGAAAAGTGGAAAAGCGGAGACGCAAATGGAGTTTTGTCAGTAGTAAGCGGTGATGCGGTGAAGGAGACAGAGAATGGCGATGTGCACCATTTCACGACGGCAATTGCTGGCGCCATGGCGGGCGGCAATCAGTTGGGTACGTGAAGCGTGACGATGCTTTATATGCTCCTGCTACTTTTGTCGTCCCTGCATATGCGTATGGCTTGCAAAGCCTCTGATATCGTATGCTTTGCCCCTCATGCATTAGCATATGGCGAAGTTACAATAATCACTAGGACGCAGCGTCCTGCTGCCATACCCGCGCGTAGCAGTAAGCGCAAGTCGAATGGCGCATTCAAGCAAGCAAAGAAAAGGAAACAGGGGTTGCGCGAAAGCGTCTGTCACCGCATTGTTGCAGTTGAAGTTGGCGATCGATGCGTCGAATTGAAGCGGCAAGTCGTACAAGAAGGGAAACGTGTGCTTCTAGGTATGGTGTTTTGCGCACAGGGAGCATCGTTTACTGTGTACATGTGGGTGTTCTAACAATTTGTGTACTTACATACTACAGTGGTGGATTGGATTGACCAAGTGGAGAGTATCCTGGCAGCTCGCGAAGCGCTCACAAAGCTCGGAGCAGACGTTGTCGGTGTGTGTTTCGTGGTCGCGACCAATGGCAGTCTCTTGGACACGCTCAAGAGCGCACAATTGCCGTTCAGCTGCTCCTGGACGCCGTCTTCTGGCGCCGAGATTGTCGTGTCGGGATCAAGACGCAGTGATGGGACACGACGCGTTACTGTTGAAGACTCGGATACTGCGTTGCAAAATGCGAACTGTTGCTGCCACCAAGCGGGATCACGCAAAGCTAACGCATCGAAAAAAAGGAAGCGGAATAGTGCAGATGACGCGGTGGTGCCTCCGCCGTTGTTGACCTACTGCACTGCCCAGTACCAGGGTAACAACCCAAGTGAAGATCGAAGTGTCAACATTACGAAAACGAGTGATGAAGGTCCTTTATTCGTGTGATCCGTGTATCACTGCGCTCTGCAAAGTCACTGACTCACGGTCTCTCATGTTGATTATCGTAGGAGTTCGTATTAATGCTGTTTTTGACGGTCACGGAGGTTCCATTGCTGTGGAGTGAGTGAAAGCGGGCTTTGTCTCATTGTATGTGACTCAAGTGCTCTACTCACACTCTTTACTTCTTGCGTGTTCACTTGCAGGCATCTCCAAAAAACGCTCTGCCAGCATATTCTTTCTAGCGTATCGACTGAAGCATCCATAGAAAAGGTCAGAGAATCTCATTGAACTTTTTTTTGGCTTTTGTCTAATGCAATGATTTATGAACCTAATGCACACAGGTTGTGGGGCAACTGAAGCAATCTTTTGCTGCTTGTGATGAAGAGCTCAGGCAGTCCCTGCTGTCCCTGGAACCAGAGACGCAGCTGCTCAAAGGCTACTGCAACACTGGCTCATGCGCCGTCGTGGCTCTCTTTGTCAGCTCTGTTCTGTATGTGGCAAACGTTGGCGACTGCGTTGCAGTGATCGGCAAACGTGATCCAGAGTCTGGGAAATGCGTCGCCGACCAGCTATCTGTTGACCACAACTGCACTAATTCCGATGAGATTCGTCTGGTGCTGGAGAGATCTCGTGATCGAAATCCAATTCGCCTTAGCAAAGATGACCAAGCCAGTGGCGCTGGTGGGTTTGGCGTGAAGAGAGTCGCTGGCAGTTTGGCGGTGACGCGCGCGTTTGGAGATTTTTACCTGAAGAGCGAGGAATTGAGCACACCTCCGTTCAAGGTGTGGCAATGAGCCATCGGCTGCTGTAGTCCTTGTTTTATACTAATTGTATCATTTTGAAATGCGGTGGATGAGCAGAGCAAGGTCCCGTATATTACCGTGGAGCCCAGCGTTTCAATTAATCAGCTCGATGGGACCGAGAAGTATCTGATCCTGGCGAGTGACGGGCTGTGGGAAGTACTGACGCCGGACGAGGCGGTTCAGATTGTCGATAAATTTGGTACGATCAGGATGGCGATATTGTGATCTACTTGTATATCTTTCTATTGCTAATGTGTTGCAGCTCTGCTGTTTTCACTGACAGACCCGTCGCAGTCGCTGTTCTTTTCGAGCGTAAGCGCTGCACTGATTCATGCTGCGCTCGAGAAACTTGCTCACCGAGACGGACTGATGCTGCACGAACTCCTGGCACTCCCAGCGGGTCCTGACCGCAGACGCTTTCACGATGACATCACGTGCACAGTCGTTTATATTAACCAAGACGTAGCGGATGCCGACGAAGAACGAACGATAGAATTCCCAAGTACTGCTACCGCGATGGAAGCAGCAAGCGACTCCACTTTGGAAACAAAATAGAAGAAGTAATGCAAACATTTTATTCGGACATCATCATATTCACATACTCCACGTAGTTTATATTCCCGTGCTGATCCGGCTCAAGCTGCAAGACGACGACAAAGACGTAAGTATTCGATCATGGAATGTCGGTTGACTTTGGTGTTACGTACCTGACTGATTAGCTCTTGGGCTTGTTCAGGCGAGATCTTGTCCGCGCCATAGGTGGTGAGCGCGACTAGCAAGCGATCGGCCTTGATGAACCCAGGAGCTGATGAGTTCCCTTCGAAGGCTTTGAATGCGTTCTTCACTTGTTCGGAGGTGTAGGTCGCGTTCACTTTGCGTGACATCACGGCCACAAACTCATCAAAGTCGATTTCGCCGTTGCTGTCCTGGTCGATTTCGTGGATCATCAGATCGATTTCCTCGGGCGACGTGTCGATCCCGAGTGTGTCCATGAGCTCTCCAAGCTCCACCTTGGTGATGGAACCACCACGGTCCTACGAGAGAGACCACGAAAACAACAGCAAAATCATACAAGCAATTAGATTCCTGACCACCAAATCATCTCCGAAAGTCGATATGCATAATGCAGCAGCCCACACGGTCGACAAGGTTGAAGATCTCACGGAACTCAGCCAGTTCTTCAGCGGACAGATTTTGGCTCATGCTTGACGCGCTTCTTGTCTGCTAATGCTGTGTCTCCCTTTCCAACAGTATGCCGACGCAGCGAAGAACTAGCATTGAAAAGCGGAGATGCACGCGTGATGAAACGGACACCTGGTATGCTTTTTTTCACATGTAGTTATTTCTATCTATACCACTAAACCGACTTGGATCCCATGCAACATTGTATACAAACTTTCTCCCAGGAACGCCGCCATCTACGATGCCGGAGGTAACGAAAGATGCGATGCCGAAGCACGCCCTCCTAAACGCCCACCAAACGAAGTTGCTCGTTTCAAGTTTGCTGGCCGAGAACTATCGTCTTGACGATTTTTCTTCGCGAGTAGCTGGAACAACGAACTAGAACGCTTTGGCTGAGCCGGAAACGGTCGTTTTCGCACCAATGGCGCGTTTCTCAGCTTCGACGATGCTGCTTTGTCTGCTGCTGACGGTGGTACAGACCTCTTATGTCTCATTCTCCACGCACGCTGAATCGTTTGTGCCGCTCTCTTCCTGGGCTTGCTCTCACCCGTCGTCTCGCCCATTTCGCAATCTCCATTAGAGAGCAAGCCCGAGGTCGTTCGTCGAAGCTGCGAGTGCTCTTGGCCTGGTTTGCTGCTTTCTGGGGACACCTTGTGCAAGTACGTCCCATGCATTGCAAACAGCAGCGCCATAGCTGCACATGTGAAGCTGGGTGGACGCTTTAGCTCAGCTTCTTCGCCAGCGCGTTGGTTTTCTGCATCTTGTGAAGTGCTCCGAGTTGATGCAGCGTCTTGAAGCACTGGAAGCGATCTCTGTCGCCAAAAGCCAAACGCCACACGCTGAAGCTGCCGACGATATGCTGCCGCGACTCGCTCAAGTACATGCACCTTACGTACAAATGCATACGTGAATGGAGCCATAGACCTGAAATTGGAGTCGTAAAAGACGTTTTGCCACGATCGAAGACTCGGTACAGGAGCAATCACGTCCGTTGGTGCCGCACTTGGAGGCTGACGCTTTGTAGCTTTATGATCGTGCGCCACTGATGCACCTTTGGGGTTGCACTCAGGTTCTGCATGGGCTTCAGTGGGCGAGATCTGGCTGCCACGCTTTTGCGGCCAGATTTCGCTCGTGACGTAGTTGATCGCAAGTGACCCAAAGCTGCAGAGGAGGTACGAAACGAAGAAGAGGGACACAATCACGATCAGCGCCTCGGACGTGAAACCAATCCAAACTTCTCCTTCTTCAGTGCTGCCAGCCATCCTGCTCATTGACGCAGGACTCCAGATCCGCAAAGCTTCGTATTGGTGAAGCGCCTGCGGTGGTGCTGATGAATTCTTGCTGTAATGGTGTGTGGATGTTGGTGAGCGGCTTGGCGAATCGGCAACTGGATCAAATGTTTTGTCGTGAACATCGTCAGTATCAAGTCCATTGGCATCAGGAAGTTGGTCAAGGAAAATGGCAGAAGTCGACATGTTGAAGGGTGATGGCTCTAGTTTGAAGTCTCTGGCATGGAGGTCAGCGTCGATCACGGAAGTCTGGTCATCCGCATCGACAGGTTCACAGGCATCTGCTTCATCTAGCTTGGTCATTTCCGGTTCTTCGTCGCTCACTCTTGCGTAATGGCTATCTTCTTTTTCTTGATCTAGTGCGTCTCCAAGCGAAGTGTCTTGATTTGTTGCCTCTACTTCTTCGTAAACGATTGGCTTTTGCTCATTTCCAACGGTGTCCATCATGCTGTGGTCACTTTCGTGCACTGAATGACTTGCTGCCTCACCAGTTGGCTCACCGCTGGCACTTTTATCGTGTGTGGCGGTGAGTTTGTCCTTATCCATTGCAGCGTGCTTCTCCATAGTAACCACTGGATCGAATACCGCCTCCATCTCACCGCCTTTTGCCGTCAAGGACCTCGCTGCTTGTTGTGATTCTTCTGTTTCAACTGTTGCACGAGTTGCTGGAGCCTCTGTCTCGCAGTCGTTCTTAGGACTCTCTTCGTTACTTTTCGCTTTCATATCTGCATCATGCATAAGATCCGTGCCTACTAAGACAGTAGCTGTTTCTGAGGTATTCTCCGCATCTTCCGTTTGGCCATCAACCAACTCAGTGACTTCAGATTCTTCTTCTTTGACAGCGAACGACACTGTCGAACTGCCGTCTGTATTATCACCCTCAATTGCCGTCAATGATGCTGTTACTTCATCTTGAGGATCCGTCGTTTCTACGTGTGTTGGAGTTGCTGTCGACTCTGTCTCGTGGTATTCAGATGCTTCATGTCCCTCTCCTGCCGACTGAATTTGCGATGGGGAAGCAGACACTTCCTTCCACTCGTTCAAGGCATCACTCTGCTGTCCGCAGTTCTCCTTCGATGAAGAAGTATCGTCTTGTGTTTTCTGCAGTGTCAAATTTCTGTGCCGGTCTGCAACAATGTCAGCAATCAATTGCTCAACTGCCGAGATACGAGTCGTGAGCTGCTCCGTTGAATGCGCTGCGCTCTTGATTGCGGATGCGCGTTCCGCGGTTTCTGTTGCCTCTTGTGCATCGCAAGACGGGAGCGAGTTTAGCCACTCGAACGATCGTTGAATCGCTCCACCAAGAGACTCGATACACTCCGTGCCACCCACATCGATGCCGCGGTTCTCCACAAAACGGCACAAATCGATCGCGAGGTTGCCGGCCTCGTCTTGAATCCAACGGTAGCTAGCGCCGCCATGCCTCTGGTGCTGATCACTACTATCGCTCATTGACGTGGCAGACACGAGGAAGTTTTTCACAATCATGAACGACGGCAACTGTTGCGTTGCCCCATGTGCGCACCATTTGTCCATATTCACCAGTTCACTCAGCGCCTCGTGCAAAACGGAGCATTTGGTCGCATCCAAGCCATGAAAAGCACAAAAACGGCGAAGCTGGAAGGCCACATCACGATGTACGTCCAATTGCAGCACCACGGGCAGGAAATCAAACAACACAGGAACAATGATCCGCCCCGAAGCCCCAGTGGAAGCTGCTTGTGTGAAGATCACGACGGGCTCGGCGGTGTGGGAGCTTGCTGCTGTGAACAGCTGGCAACTGTTGAGTGCAGCGCAGGCCACGGATGCCCAAATGGCGACGCGCTGCATACTGCTGAAGTTTTTTTGCGAATCGCAAAGAGACGCACCGTCGTGTGTGATACAATGCTGTGACTTGTGCTGTTGCTAGTGGTTGTGCTGCTGGTATCTGTGTGACTCTCGTGCGTCCCTTCATAGAAGAAGCAACTGAAAGATCGCGTTTCATGCATAGAGTATGCACATCACTTTCTTTTTCCCATCACTTTTTGAAGCCAATACCTGTTTATATAGAATATACAGTTATAATATGAATTTGGTTTTGCAAATAAAAGTGTTTCTGTAAAAAACATAATGCTGAGTGATGTATGGATCACCCATTATACAAGGTTTTCCTTCACAAATAGTGGCATACCCTTGTAAGGGCATACTACAGTCTTTATTATCAATATGCAGAAACAGAGGTTTTCCTTCTTTTCAACCAATGGACAGTTCTTCATGCATTTTATTGGCTGAAGCTCTCAAACACGCGCTTTTGGCGGTTGATCAAGTTCAAGTTCATACACGAATGACATCATCTCGTCACGCGCTTGCTGCTACTTCAGCTCCACTTCATAGCGTTACTTCTCCAATGTGTGTCTTCCAAACATGCATTTCGTCAGTCAAGCCATGATCAATGAGCACTTTCAAATAGGCAGCGCATTACTCCAAAAGCTCCACAAGCATGAGCGCGTCACCGATCCAAAAGAAAGCGCGGCGCTCGAACGACCCGCGCGACGTGTGCATCGTCGGTGCGGCGCGCACGCCCTGCGGCTCCTTCCAGGGCAAGCTCTCCACCGTCAGCGCCACGGACCTCGCCGCCGTCGCCATCAAAGGTGCGTCTTCATAGGCTGCTTGAAGGTCGAGCAAGCACTGGGAAAGTACTGAAGATTTGTATGACGTTTACGTTACTTCAGCGGCCGTTGCACGCGCTGGCATCGAGCCGAGTGCAGTGGAAGAAGTAATCCTGGGCCATGTGATCTCCGCGGGCGTGGGCCAAGCGCCCGCCAAGCAGGCGGCGCTCAAGGCCGGACTCCCGCACTCGATCGCGTGCACAGCCGTCAACAAAGTGTGCGCGTCGGGAATGAAAGGTACGGCGCATGAATGCTGTCGAGTATGGTTGTAAGGAGTTGTCTGTGAAGTAACACGTATTGGTCTTTGTAGCGCTGATGTTTGGCGCGCAATCGATCAAGCTTGGGCTCCAGGATATCATTGTCGTCGGAGGTACGTCGGTCGCCAATTGCGCACTGTTGCGACAGCACAATGTGTGAAACCATGTTGCTGTGATGGCTATGAAGGTATGGAAAGCATGAGTCAGGCGCCGCACATGTCCAAGAAAGCGCGCTCTGGCGCTCGCTTTGGCGACCTCACGTTTGTCGATGCCATCCAATCGGTACATTGCCGCCATGTAGTTGGAAACGCTACTTGGAGATATAGACACTAACTGTGTGCTCCCTTCCTGTAATATGCAGGATGGTGTCAACGATGCCTTTGAAGACGTGCCGATGGGCGACTTCGCAGAAGAGTGTGCGCGCAAGCACGATGTCCCTCGAGATGCGCAAGACATCTACGCCGCAGAGAGCTACCGTCGCGCGCTCGAAGCGACTCGCAATGGTAAATTCCAGCAAGAGATCGTTCCCGTAGAGGTCGTGCTCAAGCGCGGCGCTGCACCTCAGCTGGTGACAGAGGACGAAGAAGTTGTCGCCCGCGAAGTGTCGCTCGCGACGCTCTCGAAATTGCGTCCTTGCTTCAAGCAGAGCGGATCGTATCCACTGGGCGTGACGGCAGGAAACGCGTCGCCGATCAACGACGGAGCTGCAGCACTCGTCTTGATGAGTCGAGAGAAAGTGGAAGCGCTGGGGCTGACGGCCAACATCAAGGCCGTGATCCGTGGCTTCGCAGACGCCTCGCAGGAGCCTCGCGCATTCACGACGTCGCCAGCGCTCGCGATCCCGAAAGCCCTTAAGAATGCGCACCTGACGCAAGATGACGTCGACTTTTACGAAATCAACGAAGCGTTCGCGGTGGTCGCGTGCGCGAACGCAAAGCTGCTGAACTTGAACACAAGCCAAGTGAATGTCTACGGTGGTAAGTAGCTCTGTCTAAGCTTGTTGAGTCTTCTTCTGGCGACATGATGTTACTTACTGATGCTGTTTCCCACCCATATCTTCTGCTTGGTTGTCTGGTGCATTGAAGGTGCCGTGGCGATTGGCCACCCTCTCGGTTGTTCTGGTGCGCGAATTATCGTGACGCTCTGTTCGGTGCTTCAGCAAGAAAGCGGCACCATTGGCGTTGCTGCAGTCTGCAATGGCGGCGGCGGCGCGTCTGCTGTTGTCCTTGAGCACGTCTGATAACCAAAGCCCAAAGCTACTCCTGGAGATGCAAAGTGGCTAAAGTGATACGTACGTACGAAGTTGTCGAATATGAATGCGAACATGGATTGAATTTGTCAAGTGTAAAGTTCTGGTTCAGCAACTTCTCTAAACTGGTAGCTTTTATGGGGGGGTTCCTCTAAAGCTCCTATTCTGTTTTGGTTTGTTTGGTTTCTGTGTTCTGATGGTTAATACTAATCGTACGTTGCGAGCTTCGGGTACACGCGGAGCGTGTAGATCGTGGTCACCGCACTGGTCAGCAGGAGTGGCACGAATGTCCAATTGAGCACATACTGGATGCCTGGCAGACCCACGAGCGTGATCATGACATCACCGATCGCACGGCCCAGCGTACCTGCCTCCGTCGCCAAGAGCCCGGAGTTGAACGTGCCCTTGGCGAACGCCTTGGGGATCGTCTTGGACAACAACGACATGTTGACGCCTTCGAGGACGTTGGTCGAGATGAAGATGATCACGCCGCCCGCGATGAATTGCACGACCGTGTAATACCCGTAGTTCACGATCACGCCAACGCCCACGACCATCATGATCTGCGATATCACGATCATCTCGCGGTCCTCGTACCGAAAGCTCAACCAACTCACGACGACGTTCGTCGGGAACATGAGCAACCCGAGTGCTGCGAGGTAGAAACCAGCCTCGGTCGAGTTCCATTGGAAGTAAAACTGTGCGATCGTGGAACTGGCTGTGATCAGGCATTCTAGCACAAGTTTCAGCACAATATAGATCACTAGCGTCGCGACAACCGGCACATTTCTCCACAGCGACGAAAGCGGCGGTGCATTGGATGCAGTAGACGCGTGCGGCAGCAAAGCAGTCGATTCCGAAGCTCGTCCCTTTCCAGATTCCATCGACGCAGCCAAAATCGAGCGCGTGCGCTCCAGGTACGCCTCGCGGTCCGGTTCCACGAAGAAGAACACCGCCATGAACAGGTAAATGACCCAGAGCACAAACATGACGAACCCAGGCGCAGTCTCGTCGGTCACCATGATGCCCATCATGTCAAAGTCCGGCACGTAGTTGAGCGCAGCGGCTAATGCTGGACCCGCAGCCATGCCCAACGCACTCGCGGTCACAAAGAGTGCCGAAGCCTGGGTGCGCTCTTCGCGCGAGTAGTTGTCTGCAATGTAGCGACGATTGATCGCACGCGCGCCACCGAAACCATTCAAGAGACGACCTGCAATCGCCATGGAGATACTGTCGAAATGGAGCGCCAGGCCGTAAAACAAGTTGCCGACCACGAGACACACGGTCGCGAACAGCAGCGGCGATTTATACGACCGATTTGCCCACCAACTGTAGAGCACGGCGCTCGCGAGCGACGCCACGGGTGTCATACCGACAATCACACCACTGAGTGCGGCCTCACCACCCAATGCAGCAGCGTAGTCACCACTCGTTGGCGCGACAATGTAGTAGTTAGTCATGTACAGGAACGTGCAGAGCATATTGACGAAGCGCGACATCTCCGAGCGTTCGCCCAGCCGCTTGAAGGATTCATACGCCACTTCGTCTTCATCTTCCGAGGACTCACCGTCGAAGATCAGCGCCTGCGCCGCGATCGTCTTGACGTAATGCGTCGACTGATGCAGCCTTCGTCGCGCCAACTGGATCTTGTTGAGCACCGGCTCGTCCTGCGAGATTGTGCGCACGAGCGTGAGGCTCATGGCGCTCGGATTCCCGTTCGTTGCGACCTGCACCTCGAGTTTCCGCAATTCCGTGAGTGCCGAGCGGATCGTCGCAATGATCGCCGAGATACCCTCGTCGTGGTAGAGCTGCTGCAGATGCGACGCCTGCGAGTCTGTGCGCGACGACAGGTACGAGCCCATGATCTTGTGCTCCTTGACTGTCTTGTCGTGCTTCTTGAGGATCTTGCGGATGCCCGTCGCGTTCAGCTCCACAAAGTGCAGCAGCTGCACCAAATCGTCGCCGACCTTACGAAACCTGAAGCAAAAACGGAGAGCATATAAAGGTAAGTACATGCAGGCAGCCGTATGTGGACATATTGCGCGTACATTTCGCTGATCGAGTGCATGGCTTCGAGGTCGTCGTCGGCCAAATGGGCCTGCTTGCGGCGCAAATCTGCCAACGTGTCGGCAAACTGGCCCTGCTTTGTGAGAAAGAACAGCACCACACGCTCCACCTATAGACGCAAATACGCACATGCCCATATAAACGCAGTAAGTATCCATGCGTTTCCATCCCCTCTTCTTTCGTGTTCTTCTACAAGCAACAGCAGCACAATTACTCAGAGGATGACGCACCTCCGAGTCCAGTGCGCGTTTGAAGCCCTCCTGCTCGTGGTGCGCGGCCTCGAGCGTGTCGTCGCGCGTCGCCACGATCACTTTCTTCAATTTCTTCTTCAGCTGCTTGTACTCCAAGTAATGCCTAGACGTCCACACACACAGAGGGCACACACGAGACGTTATCAGTCCGCGACCACATACACGCAACCACGCCAGCACGCAGCAGCAAAGCGGTCTTCACGAGCAGAGTCACTCACCCTTTCCATTCCGGACGCTGCGCGGCCGCGAGCTTCTTGGCGAACTGCACCATCTCTGTCGAGTGTCTCTCGTCGGCGGCGGAAAAAGCGCGAGTGAGTGGAACGCGACGGCGACGGCGACGGAGAGGGACAGCGGAGGGGGACGCGCGCGCAGAGAGCAGCAGGCAGTGGCGTCTGGATCGCGCGTGGACGAGTGCGTGCTCGCTTCCTGGTGTCGCGTGAGCGCGGCGGCGGGGTAAATAATGGTGGTGGTTACGACAGGCAAGAGCGACCTTGTATCGTAACTATGGAGGTGAAGTCTTCTTTATACGCTTAATAGAAAGGTATTTCAAAGCTAGTTGTGTGTTCTCGAATCCGAGTGGATGATTTGAGGAGGTTTTTGGAAGCTTGCTGCTCCAATTGATAATTTATGAAGGTAAATATATTGTCATGTAGAAAAAATGATGGAAGCGCATTGTGGTGTTGTTGGGAGGGAGGACGGAGCGCGCTGGCCAATCAGCGCGCAGCACGCTCTGCCAAGATTCAATATCCAGTTTCAGCACCCTGGCTTTAAGAGCATTCAGCAGTTGCGCTCTTTACGGTACACTGTATACGAAAACTCAAGTGCCACTATATAAAGGTAGATAACCGGACTATAGCATGAAGAGTGTGTCGGTGGTGACCCGAAAGGATGCAATTGCGATGGTCCCACCTCCTGTGTGACAACTCTGAAAGTTTGTGTGAAGGCGTCGACAACAAAGTGCTTTTTTTAAAAAAATATACATGCCGCGAAGTGCGTCGAATTCTTGTGCAATTTGTGCTGCGAAAAACTAAAGTTAATAGGGGCCTCTATGATGGTTGACGCACTAGATTAAACAAATGTACGAGATCGGTGCATTGGTCAACTGCTAGGACTGGCTGACGCACTCAAAACGGTTCAATTCACTTTACTTCACTTTTGGCCTTGTCGCAGATTTCACCACGCTAAAGTTGCGTACTGTACCAACATGGATAAAAGAGCGCAACATAAACACTGCCTTGATACGGGACTCGAAGCAGCAACAACTCGTTCATCCGATGTTCCGTGAACTACCCAAAATTCCATATCTACATATTTAAAAATATTTGCACAGAATGCGGGCTGACAGACAAACAAAATGCGAAAAAAGAAAAATAGATTTATAAGAATAAAGTTTGAGCAACTTTGCTTTTGCTCTCTTCCAATCTCGAAAGCTCTCGCTGGAGTTCGTATTGCTGGTCGTTGTCTTCGAGGCGAGTGGAGCGCAAGTTGCGTGCAAAGGAGTTCAAAATTTTCAACGCCGTCGCGTGAGGGAGCACGGGGGACACACGCGAGACGCTGGTGGTTGTCGCTCACCTACCTAATTCGTGAGTGTCGCCTGCGCCGCTACACCCTTTTGTAATGCGTTCGACACGCGCGACTGACTCACCTCAACAGCGTCCGCTTCGTGGCAGAACGCCATCCAGGACGGCAGTCGCTTGGCAGACAACAGCCGCAGTGCGAGCCCGATGGGCAGCGACCCGGCGCCGATCAAGATCGTGGCCCCCCACTGACCGAAGTCTAACGGCGCGCAGTTGAAGAACCGCCCCGTGCACTGCACGATGATTACTTGCGCGACGATCTGGAACACAGTCACGTACATGTACACGCGGTTGCCCGTGATCCCTTCGAGGACGTTGAGCTCGTCGTGGATCTTTCGGCAATTGAGCTCGTTGAAGAGCTGCATCCAGACGAACGCATTGAAGACGATGGTCATGTGCTCCGTCGGGTCCTGCTTCGAAAAATTTGGATCGGCAAGGTTCTTTTCGTCGGTGAACCTGCCCGAGTCAATGTTGAAGATCTTCTCACCGGCAAACGTGAGTGTCAAGAGCACAATGAGCTGGTACACTGACTGACCGATGATGTGCTTGGTCATCATCTTGGATAGCAGCGGCTTGGTCTTCGGGTACGGCCGGCGCTCCAGGAGTGCCTGGGTCGGCGGTTCCGTCGCGAGCGCCAAGGACGCGAACGAGTCCATGATGAGATTCACCCAGAGCATCTGCACGGCGGATAGCGGTGACTGCTCCAGGATCACGGCACCGAGGAACGCGAGTACGATCGCGACGACGTTGACTGTGAGTTGGAACTGCAGGAACTTGGCGATCGAGTCGTACACGTTGCGTCCCCATTTGATGGCCTGCACGATGGACGTAAAGTTGTCGTCCATTAGGATGATATCCGAGGCGTCTTTCGCAACAGCGGTACCACTGATGCCCATGGCGAACCCAACGTTCGCTTTTTTCAAAGCAGGCGCATCGTTCGTGCCATCACCCGTGACAGCGACGATCTGTGGGCCGTACGGCATCACGTTCGACTGCATGAGACCCGTCACGAGCGTGTACTTGTCCTTGGGCGACGACCGCGCCATGACCCGTAAGTGCGGCCAGATGCGATCAAACTCGGCCTGGATGATGTTACCCTTGCCGTCCAGCACGCGACTGCGAAACTCTTGTCCTTCAATCACAATTGCGTTGTCGCCTGGCGTGAGAATGCCGCACTTGCCCGCGATCGACCGCGCCGTCGTGATGTTGTCGCCCGTGACCATGCGCACGACGATGCCTGCGCGATGGCACTGCTTGATCGCATCGGGCACCTCTTTGCGCACAGGGTCTTCAATGCCGACAATCGCAATGCACGCCAAATCGGTTTCGACGTCTTCGTCCGACCATTTGCTGATCTCCTCCGCCGAGCACTCGACGTCGCGGTAGGAGAGACACAGCGTTCGATAGCCTTGCGACGCGTATTTTTCAATGATCGAGCTGCCGATGATATCCTTCTGGTTGGAGTCGAGACTCGCGACCGAGCCATCGAGTCGTTTCATTTTGTTGCAGAGGCCGAGGACGACCTCGGTCGCGCCTTTCGTGTAGATCCGACACGTCGTCGCCGAGCGCCGCACGACGACCGACATGCGCTTCTTCTTGCTGCTGAACGTGAGCATGTGGCCGACGTCTGCGTTCGCTCGCACTTTAGGGTAATCCACGCCACAGTCACGCACAAACTGGAGCAGCGCACACTCGGTCTTGTTGCCTGTGTGCTCGGGCTGCGCGCCGGCGACCTTCGGTGGCAAAATCTCGGCCGTTGAATTGATGCAAATGCCGTTGCAGAACACGTCCTTGGTGGACTCTGACATTTCGTCGCCTGCCTGAGTCGCTGACGAGAATTCCTGTCCGCCGATCCACACTTGCATCACTGTCATGCGATTCGTCGTCAACGTCCCCGTCTTGTCCGAGCAAATCGTGGTCGCACTGCCCATGGTCTCGCAGGCGTCCAGGTGGCGCACGAGGTTGTTGTCGAGCAGCATCTTCTTGACCGAGTACGCTAATGCGATCGTGACCGCGAGCGGCAGCCCCTCGGGGATCGCGACGACGAGCACCGTGATCGCGACGATGAAGAACTGCAGGTAGTCGCTGATGTACTTAGACTCCCACTCGACCTTGCTTTCGACAAACTTGTGGATCGAGAAGCGCAGACACATGATGAGGAACACGAGGATCGCGACCGTCGTGCCGAGCTTGCCGATGAGGATCGTGAGACGGTACAGCTTGGCCTCCAGCGGCGACTGCGAGTCGCCATCTTCGTACTCTTCTTTCTGCTCTACGGTGCCATTTGCCTTGGGTGGACCATCATCCGCAGCATTATTCTGCGCTTCGGCGTTTGGCTTGGAACCACCGGCCGCTTTCTCGCCTTCCTTTTTGCCAGCCTTACCGAGGATAAGCTTCTTGATAATACCCGCTTGTGAGCTCTCACCGACACAAATCACGAGCATCTTGCCGAGTCCTTCCATCACTTTGGTACCCGAGAGCAAGAACGGATTCTCGTGGCCCTTAACCATCAGGTCGGACTCGCCCGTCATCGCACTCTCATCAAGCTTGAGCTCTTTCTCGTCAAACACGATGCCGTCGGCCGGGATGATGTCGCCAAGATCCACGCGCACAACGTCGCCGACACGCAGCGAGAACTTGCTGATCTCTGCGGGAACGCCGTTGCGGATCACTTTGATCTTTTCATCTTCTTTGACGGCGTTCAGCGACCGGAACTGCTTCTCCTTCTGGTAGTCGTTGATCGCGGTCACGAACGTGACGACAAAGACGGCAAAGATGATGCACGCGCCTTCGATCCAACCCGTGTCTTTGTGGTCGCCGACCGTCACGGACAGGACCACAGAGATGATGCCCGAGGCCGTGAGCACCATGATCGTGAGGTCCTGGAACGCTTCCCACATGAGCTCCAGCAGACCCTTGGCGCGCGGCGGCGGGATGTAATTCGAGCCAAACGTGTCTTCGCGGCGCTGCAAGTCTGTTGCATTGTTGCAGTCAAGGCCTTCGTGGACGTTGACGGCGATCGCGGCTGCGACACCCTCAATGCCTCCAAGCTTCTCGAGTTGCTCGGCCTGGTGCTCATGCTTCGTCTCAATAAGTCGGATGAGGTCGCCTGTCATGAGCTTGAACTGGCCGCCGCCCCCTTTCTGCTCCGAGTGGATCATCGTGGCTTCCGTGAGAACCGACCAAGGCGATGCCTACTCGATGGTGGCTCCGTCGTGCAGCGTGGACCAGATAGCGATAGCTGTGCTTCGAGTGCGACGTGATGGCTCAACGTCTGATGCCCGTTTCTCGGCTGCAACCAACTTTCCGAAATGCCGCGTTGGTTTCGCCGTCTTCAGCCCAAAACTGGGCCTCTCTCTGCGGTTCCGCTTCGAGCTCGTTCTCGCACAGACAACGCGCTTTTAATAGCGCAGCTACGGACCCGCAACGGACAAGAGCAGACCTGAGGAACCGAAGTGCTCAGGTGCCCGCCCATCCATGCCACCTTCGAATATGTCACAGAAAGACTCATATTTTGTTTGATATGTTTTGATTGGTGGAAAATGTGTGAGATTTAAAAATGGATAACGATTGATCTCATTTGCATTTAAATCAGATCAAGGCTACTGTAAATAATCTAAAGTATGCAATATAAATCTTGGCTTTTATTACATAAATATGAGGATAAGTGCTAGTTTGCGGCCTTCATGGCGAAATCAACTTGATTTTGACGAATCAAAGTTGGAGAAAACCAACCGAATCACACAAGCTTATGTACAGTAGGGCCTTTCTAAAGGCGCAGGTGAGCTGAAAACGTGTTTTTTGTTGCATGCGACTGCGATATCAATGCTCTGATGGATTATCTGTAAAACGTGCACTCAATTTCACAAACCCCGCAAGGAGTTATACCTGCTTGAGGTGTTATAATCACAGCCTCGGCGTCCGAAATAGCTCTTCGTTGACGCCGTGCTAGCTTCCGGTCTTGACGTTCTGGTCCGCAGAGGTTTGGTTTCCAGTTGTGGATAACCACCCGTCAAAGTGGTTTCCCAGGCGCTTCGGATTGGTTGATCGGAGCAGTTTCGATCTATACTATTTGCAGCCTCAACACACGTCTTGTCCAGGCGATACGGCAGATCAACTCCAACGGTGTCGATATATTTTGGGGGGGAAGAATTCGATTAATAAAGACAGAGATACGCGAGACTGACGCAGTGTGCCAAAACCTTTAAGGAGGCTGGTAGGGAGGAGAGGCAATAGAGAATGCACCTAAAGCCATCATTTGTCGTCGTTAAAAGCGACGCACCCGAATTCACCGTTTATCGTTTTGGAGCGAACAACGGAACGAGGCATGTGGCCCATGATGCGCCTTGAGAAAAACGGCAGAGTGGTGAAAGGGCATGAACGAGCCAAGTGCGACTCAAGGATGACCGATCTCCACGCATTTCAAATGTAAGACGCTCCACTTTCTCGACATTCTCAGAGCACATTGCTTGATCAATGCATGGCTATCATTGTGACGTTTATATTCTTTCCCCTATTTTCTTAGCACTGACACAGAGGTTGTTGGCCACCACCAATGACTCCGATGTAGGTTGTTCAGGTTTCCTTGTTCGCTTTCGACTGGGCATGTGATCAAGACGCAACAACAACAATCGAATCGCCAGGAAGGATTGCGGAATGACTGATATGGCCAACAAGAAAACACAAGCGATGCAAGAGTGCGTTCGATTCGTGGCCCCTGTGAGGACTTACCGTAGTGCAAATTTTGCGCTTTCGCAACGGATCTCGCATGGAAAACGACTTCGATGCCGACCAGACACCGGCCGTTCGAGAGAGTAGCAAAAGGAGCAAACTCGAAGCAACTGGTTGGTGAAGGGAGCCTTTGGAGCATCAACGATTGAGTGAATCGGCTCGTAAAATGGCAAAAAAGGGGAAAGGTCTTGAGCCAAGAGGGTGCCGCCGCACGACCCTCCAATCGGCTTCGTCTCTTGACGTCACACGAGCACCGCTCGTTTCTTACTGAGAACAGTCAGTGGTATGAAGATCTTTCTCTTAAGACGAATGACTTCTCGATCAACGTCTTGACGGGATGGGAGCGGCGCTCGCCGCCCCGACCTCGAGACTCCTCAGATCTCGTTTTTCCTGCAAAGCCTCGCGTCGATTCCTAGAACCGACGAGTAAGCCTCTGAGTGCAACGAACAAGCAGCATGGTGTTGGTGAAAGCACTTCTGCTGGGCATCCTCGGTACAGTGTCGACCGTGCGCGCGTACCAATCGGACTGGAAGCAACTGGATGGTGACGTGCGACGCACTCAGCTTTCATTTGACGGGAAAACGCTCTGTGGCGTGAATGCGGCACGCAACATCTTTTGCGCGTCAAAAGGACTGGACTATACGCTGACTGGTGCCGCATCAATGGCAATCTCGAGCGGGTTGTCGTGTGAGGCGAAGAGCTCTGGGACGTGAGCGTCAACGATGGGATCTGGTATGGCAAAGCGGTTGGTGACCCGCAATGGTGCAAGCTTCCTGGGACTTTCAAGCAGATCACGGCTGATGGTAGGCAGCTCTGTGACACGAACGCGAACAACGATATTTTCTGCTCCGGCGACGCAATCCGATCGAACCCGAACTGGCACCTGCTTCCAGGAGAAAACCTCAAGCAAGTCGCGCTGACCGACGGTATTCTCTTCGGCACAGGAACAGATGATACTACATGGTACGGAATGTCCAGTGGCCAGACGAACACGCTCTGTACCGAGTCCAAATTGGTGACACTTCTGGGGTTACTTTACGCACATTGATGTGGGTGGAGGTCGCGCGTACGCGATCAGGATGGACCAGCGCGTGTACTGCATGTGGTTCACTCCGCCACCAGTGAGCATGAATGCATGGATCCAATTACCAAGCACGCCCGATATTCGGCAGCTGAACTTTGACGGAAAGGGCATATGCGGTGTCGACTCCACAGACGATGTTTGGTGCGCGAGCACGATGTTCACTGGCGCTCCAAGCTGGCGTTCAATAGGCAGAAAGCTCATGTATGCTGTCATCTGGGATGACTCCATCGTTGAAGTAAACCGTGAAAACGAAATCTGGATGGGGAACTCGGTCGGCGACGCGTAGTGGCGCATGTTGGATGGCCAGCTCAAGCAAATCTCCACAAATGGATAGCAGCTCTGCGGTGTAAGCGCAAACAACGAAGTCTGGTGCGCTGACACGATCATCAACTCGAAGGCGAAATGGCGGGAGATTTCTGGTGGGGCTAAGCAAGTGGTTGTCGCAAGTGGCATGCTTGCTGCCGTTGCTCCCGACAACTCGATCTGGGTTGGTCATTCTCACACATACATACATACACATATATATACACACACACCTGTAGTGGGCCGAGGGCGTGGATAAGATTCCATGCCCTGGTCACTCATCGCGCTTCACGTCGAGTGGAGCTGAGCTGGCTAAGAACGGTGAACATTGAGGACGATAGATACTCTTAAAAGTAGGAGTAGCTTGCTGGAGGAAACTCAGCCAGCACTCAGTAAACAATTTGCTGCAAGGGTTTCAATACAATAAGGTTCACCAGGAAGCGCCAGTTTCCCCAACAGTGTCAGTTCTACAGCCTACTACAACACCTCAAACCAATCGCATGCCACCGTTGGAGATTTCCCGCGAGCAACACTTCGCGAAGTGAAGCGGAGAGGGGCGATGCGGGAGCCCTACTAAAACCGGTCGCGTGTGTGCAGTTGTGCGGAGCAAGAGTTGGGGGCCTCGAGCTGCGGTAAGCACCGTTGCCTCATTTATGCTCTCGCGCTCTCACATCGAATTCAGAGCACTCAGGTCCAAGAGCCCGCGATTCGGCGAAGAGGTTGTGTAATGGGCTAAGGCTGCCATTACATGCAAGGTGGCTCTTTGTGTGTGTCACACGCCACCTTGTGGAAGTGCATTGTGGGTGCGAAGATATTGGGTGAAACACATAAAAGTGATCCCACATGCACAGGTGACGTCATCGTCTGATGTCAGAGCAATCTGTGTCTGAGTTGAGTGTTGATCGCTCGCAATCATTGAGATTCGGCGTGATTACGCACGACAGTACTCTAGACATGTGAATGATGGTTCCTACTTGGGGAAACCACACTGTTGACGAGGCCAACGTGTCTCTACCATCTGAAGTGAGTGGCTTCCGCCAATCACTTTGCAGGGAATCTCCGCGGTACTTCAAGTTCAAGTTCCCAGCAGATCCCCTGGGTTCAACCTCAGTGTACCCAAGGTTTTATATATCAGATTCATAGGTTTTATTTCTGCATGTGTAGGTTTTAGTTGTAAAACCTCTAGGAGCCCTAGTGGTGTTTCATATGTAGTGTCAGGAACCATAAGCTCATTTCAATTCAGTTGCATTTTTGCCAAGTTCCTCTCAAGTCTTCCTCTCAAGCGCAAGCGTGCGTGCCGTGTTTGAGGCTGTCTCGAATAGCCTCTTACGAGTCGGCACTCAACCGATTCGTGCTCAGTCGTTGCTACGAACGCAACGCCAAGCATGTCCAGTTGATTGCCAAGGAATTCCTATATCAGCCTCGCTCGGAGGGTGGATTGCACATTCCCAGCATCGACGCCTCACTCAAGCGTCAAAAGCTTCAGCTACTGCTCCAGTTTGTCGCTGCCTCGACCTCAACGACACGCAACTGGACCACAACCGGACGGTCACTTCTCTCATTCGCTCTCCCAGATTGGGGTCCATGGCAACCACTCGATTTCCTCACAATCAGTCCGCTACGCCATGGTGCACTACTCAAGTGGTGCGTCTTGTCCCAGTGGTGGCGAGTTGTGTGGCGTCTGTGGTACTCACTCAAGTGGGAAGTCACGTGGCACGACCTCATTCCTCCCACTCGCCTCGCATACCTGCTCAGGCAACCGATCTGGTTCCATGGTGCGTCCGAGTTCCAGTACGTCAAAGCAACTCGAGCAGACACTTCGGAAGTCCAGCGTCGTAGCTTCTGTATGGTTGCAGAGCCTCAACGCAGTTATCGCCAACACGTCGCCAACGCCTTCCAGATAAGAAGTCTCTCCGACTTCCTATGTCCGGATGGTACATGGCCAGACGTGGACGCGTTCGCTCGCTCCCATATCGACTACCGGTACATCGTCGTACCAGCCTACCAACAGTACAAGTGGCTCTGCACGCTGCATGTCGAAGCCACACAAGTCTTCCAGCGTCTGCTCAGACTGTGTGAAACCGACTCACTAGTCCCCACTGCCAACAACACGGACATCCCTCAGGCTCCGTACGTTGGAGTGAAGATGGGAGAACGAGTGCATATTGTGCCCTCGATTCCCAGATCCCAGCTGCTCTCCATCGTGTGGAAGCCTCCAACTCCGAATAAACCACACCCCATCCAACTACACCACGACCGCGCTACAGCAGATGACATCAAGAAGTTTGTACGCTTGTGCAAGCATCTGCGAAAGATACTGCTGCCGGTGTATGAAGATCTCCAGTATCGGTTGGCCATGCGTCTGTTGCCAGTGCGCTCCCGCTTCTCCTTCTTGCGAGAGGCTCACCCGCAGATCATCTATTGCATCCGCGATGGATGTTCCGCAGTGGAGACGGAGCGGCATCTGTTCTTCGAGTGCGTATTGCCCTCCGAGCTATGGCCAGTGATGTTCCGTGACTGGAGTTCGTTCTTCACCTACACCCCGAAGTGGATCGACATCGTGCTTGGACGACGACCCACACCGACCGATGGGTGGAAAGAGCACATCACCATGTTAGGTGATCTATGGCAGATCATGCGCGCGATCGTTCTTCACTTTGTGTGGACCGTGCGGAATGACTGTCTGTTTCGACAGCGCGCACCGACTCCGTTATTGCCGGCTCTTCGTGTGATCTACACGACTTTCAGTGCCCATGTACGAGGTTCCATGCGTCGTGCTCAATCTGAAGAAAACCAAGCCTCGATCAAGCGTGTGCTGAACCAGCTTCGGTGCTCTCGCTCTCTCGGTGGCTTCATGCACGCCAACCCACAGCTTTTTACCGTGAGATTCCTCAAGTAACAACTGCCTACAAGGTTGGCTTCACTCCAAGACGAAAGAGGATCAGTCGTATATTCTCCTCCTCTCAGCGGATCACGATAGAGATCTGTATTCTAGCAGATACGTTGTACATTACTATAGCTCTTTGTATATTAGCAGGCTCACTGTCATATTCTAGGTAGATTGAAAAGTCGCTTCGTCTAATTCTAGTAATATAGACACTTTAACTCGGCCAAGCTGTCGGGCAACCCAGGCTCTACCAACCCAAAAAAACTACCACCTAACATACACAACCCTACACGCACAAACGCACAACACACAATCACACATCAACGACGCAACAAACGCATACACACTCTCCCCTATATCGCACACCCTCCACACAGCAAGCGGTTTCGCCGACCACACACACCCTCCGCACTCACACGACGCCTCGCCGCCTTATGTTGCGCGTACCAACCTCTTCGCCGAATCGCGGGCTCTTGGACCTGAGTGCTCTGAATTCGATGTGAGAGCGTGAGAGCATAAATGAGGCAACGGTGCTTACCGCAGCTCGAGGCCCCCAACTCTTGCTCCGCACAACTGCACACACGCGACCGGTTTTAGTAGGGCTCCCGCATCGCCCCTCTCCGCTTCACTTCGCGAAGTGTTGCTCGCGGGAAATCTCCAACGGTGGCATGCGATTGGTTTGAGGTGTGTGTGTGTGTGTGTGTGTGTGTGTGTGTGCGTGTATGTGTGTACGTGTGTGTATGTGTGTGTGTGTGCGGCGCAAAGCAGAGCAGAGTGAACTCGCGAAGCCGCAAGCAAGTCGGCGGCGCGGAGGCGGACAATGCGGTGTCGTCGTCGTGCAAGTATAAAAGAAAGCGAGAGAGAGAGAGAAAGAGAGAGGCGAGAAAAACGAACGACAGCTGTGGGATTTGAACCCACGCGGGTTACCCCAATGGATTTCAAGTCCATCGCCTTAACCACTCGGCCAAGCTGTCGGGCAACCCAGGCTCTACCAACCCAAAAAAACTACCACCTAACATACACAACCCTACACGCACAAACGCACAACACACAATCACACATCAACGACGCAACAAACGCATACACACTCTCCCCTATATCGCACACCCTCCACACAGCAAGCGGTTTCGCCGACCACACACACCCTCCGCACTCACACGACGCCTCGCCGCCTTATGTTGCGCGTACCAACCTCTTCGCCGAATCGCGGGCTCTTGGACCTGAGTGCTCTGAATTCGATGTGAGAGCGTGAGAGCATAAATGAGGCAACGGTGCTTACCGCAGCTCGAGGCCCCCAACTCTTGCTCCGCACAACTGCACACACGCGACCGGTTTTAGTAGGGCTCCCGCATCGCCCCTCTCCGCTTCACTTCGCGAAGTGTTACTCGCGGGAAATCTCCAACGGTGGCATGCGATTGGTTTGAGGTGTGTGTGTGTGTGTGTGTGTGTGTGTGTGTGCGTGTATGTGTGTACGTGTGTGTATGTGTGTGTGTGTGCGGCGCAAAGCAGAGCAGAGTGAACTCGCGAAGCCGCAAGCAAGTCGGCGGCGCGGAGGCGGACAATGCGGTGTCGTCGTCGTGCAAGTATAAAAGAAAGCGAGAGAGAGAGAGAAAGAGAGAGGCGAGAAAAACGAACGACAGCTGTGGGATTTGAACCCACGCGGGTTACCCCAATGGATTTCAAGTCCATCGCCTTAACCACTCGGCCAAGCTGTCGGGCAACCCAGGCTCTACCAACCCAAAAAAACTACCACCTAACATACACAACCCTACACGCACAAACGCACAACACACAATCACACAAAACACCACAAACGCTACACACGCTTTACTTATAAAACCTAAACATGCAGAAATAAAACCTATGAATCTGATATATAAAACCTTGGGTACACTAAGGTTGAACCCAGGGGATCTGCTGGAAACTTGAACTTGAAGTACCGCGGAGATTCCCTGCAAAGTGATTGGCGGAAGCCACTCACTTCAGATGGTAGAGACACGTTGATCTCGTCACCAGTGTGGTTTCCCCAAGTAGGAACCATCATTCACATGTCTAGAGTACTGTCGTGCGTAATCACGCCGAATCTCAATGATTACGAGTGACCAACACTCAACTCAGACACAGATTGCTCTGACATCAGACGATGACGTCAACTGTGCATGTGGGATCACTTTTATGTGTTTCACCCAATATCTTCGCACCCACAATGCACTTCCACAAGGTGGCGTGTGACACACACAAAGAGCCACCTTGCATGTAATGGCAGCCTTAGCCCATTACATCATCCCTCCCTTAAAGTTCCATCATGGACTTTACTTCTTTTGGAAGAGGTATCCGCTCTCACTTTTCAATTGACCATGAAGCGATCAAGCAACCAAGTGAAGCGCGAAGAACAGCCCGAGCCGAAGCGGCAGCGGACGGCTCCCGGTTTGTACGACATCTCCGCTATTCGCGCGAAACGTGGAGGACGTCGGTTCTACAAGGAGTTGTTCTTCCGCTGGCGCAAGATGTCCGGCAGTGACGATCCAGCCCAGTCTACCACAGCGAAGCTCGAGTCGTGGAAGACGTTTGTCCGACTCGAGAATGAACATCTTGTCGAGCGTTTGCTAGGGAAC
>GL376571.1:5000-51871 GCA_000143045.1 Globisporangium ultimum DAOM BR144
CCTTATATTTCAGCAGCAAGGTGACAACATCAACAGAACCATTGTCTGCAGCGATAATTAACGGAGTAACTCCATCACTTTTCGCCATGTCCACGCTTGCAGAGTGCTTCAACAGTATCTTGACAACTTCAAAGTCATCTCGTGCTGCAGCTTGCATTAACGGTGTCCATCCGTCGTTCTTCGCCAGGTTCACGTTTGCAGAGTGCTTCAGCAATACGGCAATGACATCCACGTGACCTTTATCAACAGCATAAATTAATGGAGTCCATCCATCCGTGGTATTGGCCAGATTGACGTTCGCGGAGTGCTCCAGTAACACGGTCACGACTTCGACGTGACCTCCGGCAGAAGCATACATTAGAGCAGTCCAACCATCTTCGTCGAAGATATCAGCAGCGGCCCCTCTCGCCATAAGATCACGTACGGCGTCGATCTTCCCGTTTTTCGCTGCATGAAAGAGGCTGGCGTTGAGGTCAGGTGTCTCTACTCGGGCAAGTGATCTAAAGTTGCCTGCGACTCCCCTTCCCCACGACCTTCGCGGCGCCTCCGAGTCCTGCTCGTGAGCCATTTTCTTGGACATGTGACCTCTCTGGACTCGATTCTATTTCAAGCGTTTGGATTTGAGGGAACAATCGAATATGTTTCTGTTGGCACTGCTGTGCAAGCTGGTTCGCGCTTAGACAGTGACGGAATGATTGTCCTGCAGCAAATGAGTTGACCCAATGCATTTCTTCTATTTTTTTTAAAAAATAGAAGAGTTGCACTGAATAGGGGGAGTCAGTTACAAAAAGTCCATGTCATTTATTTGCCGAAATTGGTGCCATATCATTTTGTGTCATTTTATTTCGTAAATAACCCACCAAAAGAAATGGCTGATTTCAGAAAATGACATGGTATTTCACAAAAGGAAAGGAATCGTGCTGCATTCGCAAAGGGAGACCTCTGCTCAGTCACTCTATTTTACTTGCTACTGCTCAGATCAAAGATGCAGCATCAACGACTACATCACCGCGCGCAACAACAGCAACACCGCCCGTGGAACCACCACAATCAGTGTGGCTGGCATCGACGCGCAGCGGCTTGTTGCTGCGCCAATGACCCAGCTTCTCTCGCACGTACATCAAGACCAATTGGCGATGGGTGATCTGCGTAACGATCGTTTCATAGAGTTCTTCTTCTTCGTTTGAATTCGCAATTCATTGAAATATACCCCATAAGATAAAAGCGCCGTTACGCGCCGAACATGAATTGAATGCTTCGTGTCTTTGCTATGCTTCAACAATCAAGCTGTGTGTATCTATTTAACATGCCTGGTACGCAAACGATGAAAGTAAGCACTCCATGTTTGGTGAAGCACAAAACATTGGACAAATGCACATATCATTCACAGGACGGCTACGGCGTTCACTAGTATCACCTTATACGTGCAAAGCGGACATCAACAGCCGCGTTTCTCTGTCTTTACTTGCGTTGGCGCAATCGAACGCACACTTGATCACGTACAGCTGTGCTCTCTCTATAGATGAATTAGCGCGCACTCCTTTCCTTCGTCAGACAATTTTGCTGGATGCCGACGATGAGAATCGAGGAGCGCTGTTGATGTGTTACAGTGTATATCACAAGTAACACGCTTCGAGGATATTTTGAACCAGTAGCGCTTTTGGGAAAATTCCTGTTATTTTAGAGGGCAAATCCGTGTCATTTATTTTCACTGTTCTGGCAATATCTGACTCCTCCTAATAGAAGAATTGCGTTGGGTACGAGGACGATGTTTGTGGTTATCGACGTAATCGTAAGGTGTCTCTGGTGGAGTGGGTGTCAATCGGAAAGCCTCTCTAAATATCCCAAGGCAGCCTTTTCACGCCGCGTAGGAAAGTGTCTTCAGGCACACTTCGCGAGGAGGTGCTCATGAGATAGTCGCCCTTGGGGCAAGAGACACTGCAAGACGCCTACAAAACCACGCCAGTGAACAAGCGCTCACGCTACGTTTGCATCCCAGCCAACAACGGTCACCGTGCCGCGGAGCGACACTCGCGACAGAAACGAAGAAGCGGACACCACACAACGTTTCAAGGAAATAACATGCCCACCTAATTTCACCCTATATCCAGCATTTCCCCTAAACTTTCAGACTAAAAACATCCTATCAAGAAATTGTAGGATGTTACTCCTACTCTAAGCATGCATTATACAGCATTTATGCATACGTCCTCTGTTCCACGCATGGAAGAGGGAGGGGATCAACACGAAATTTGAGTTTAGTGAGCAGCGTTGTGACCAACCAGTGCATGTTCTCGCCGAAATGGTGCTGGTATTTATACAGTAGGTACAAATTGCATTCTACTGATAAAAATTACCCGACAAACAATCTGTAAGCGTTAATATGTATTGAGTTTCAGGGTGCAAAATGGATCAGCTCTAGGTGTTTAATAACTGTATTTTGGCACTAATAATTGCGATAGAAATACCAGCGTTGCAGCGCTCTCAACGGTGTTAGTGTTCAGTCACTGGGGCCAAGATCCGGGGCCATAGGATGCTACGTGTAAACCTGAAAAGTCTTTTTCTTGTGTGAGCAAAAACATATCAAGCGTGTCTTGTTTAATTAGGCGCCTAGATATCACTACGGTAAGTTAAATCAGCCATTTCTCAATGACCGAATTAAATCAGGCACGCCAAAGGGCTTCGTACATTCGTGCAGCTCAGTGGCTCACTACACGCTTTTATCGTCTTCAAAGAAAACTATCGTATGTATTACATAAGGGTTCAGGCGAAGTGAAAAAACTACATTTTTCTTCTAATTTTGCAAACATTCAGTATCCATGATATAGTAGGGTACACTATACTACACTTCAAGAGATCAATAAGTTCAGTCCTAAACTATCGCAAAGTGTAGAAAGATGTGTTCTGTCGCGATCCGTCCTCCACGACCTCCAAGAGCAAGAAACACGCAGCAAGGCGAGAGCTCACACCACCACCTCCGTTGCAGATATTACGAATTCCCTGCAGTGATAATCTCGTTCATGCACCGTTGCTTTGACAAAATCCATCAACAGAGCTCCATCGTTGTTTTCCCACTCGGGCTATGGAGCTAGATGTTGTGGATCTAATGCTGCCAGGAATTGGCTCAGCGGCACAGGCGCTTGTCAAGATCGTGTTGCTGTGTAAAGAGATGCATGAGGGCGAGCGCGCGTGTCTGCGGCTGCACACGCGACTGCGCGATCTGCTGACCGAATTCGATTCCATGGCAGAGCGCAGCGTACTCCCAGCGGGCGACGCCGTGCGCAAATACAGCGACATCATACGCTCGTATACGACGTTTCTCGAGCAATATCGCGCAAAAAAAATATTTATACGGCTCGTAGAGAACAGGCGAATGATGGAAGAACTCCGTGTTATGAACGAAGATGTCGATATGCTTTTCAAGATGCTTAATCTCGCGTCGGTGGCGTCACTTATATCATGGAGAAATCAGTGGGAGGCTGATAAAACAAACCAGGAGCAGGTGATGGCGGCGATCGTCGCGAACGATGTCTCGATCCTCAGCGAGCTCCGCGGCATGCGCGCCCAAATGGAGAGTATGATACGGCTCAAGCACGAAATCGACACTGGGGCGGCGCGTCAGTCGACCGAGATCATGGCGCTGATCAAATCGATGCTCTCGACGGTCGCTCGTGTTTCCAAGGGATCTGTGACTCGTGTGCCACCGTGGTATCTTCCATCAGATATGGTGCGATACGACTCGAAACCATTCGCAGTCGGATCTTTTGGTTCAGTCCACCACGGCGTCTGGGGATTTGGCACAAACATCGTGGTCAAGTGCATGCTCGTGACTGATGACGGTATTAACGACCGTGCAAGGCAATCATTTTTAAAAGAAGTCGACTTGTGGTACCAGTTCAACCACCCGCATGTTGTCACGATGTATGGCGCCAGCCATTTCTCAATGCCGCCGTATGTGGTCTGCGAGCAGGCAGAGAATGGAAACTTGGCCAATTTCCTCGCAACGTCTGAGGGAAATCGGCAGTTGACGTGGCGCTTACTTTACCAAGCCGCTCTCGGACTCGACTATATTCACCAGAAAAAGGTCGTGCATGGCGATCTAAAGTGCAACAACATCCTCGTCAGTGGTGATAGGCGAGCTAAAGTCGCTGATTTTGGACTGAGTGTGATGCGAACCGCATCGTCTTCTGCTGCCAGTAAGACTTTGCGAGCGTCTATGCTGGCGACCACAGCCAATCCGTCGAAGGCAGGAGAAGTGAGTGGCGGCTTGCGCTGGAAAGCACCAGAGTGCTTGAAACGACGACCGACCTTCGCGTCGGATGTGTACTCGTTTGCAATGTGTATCATCGAGGCCGTAACGGGCGAGATTCCGTTTGGATTCCTCGACGACGACGATGTGCGGTACAACCTATCCAAAGGCGAAATCCCAGAACAACCTAAGGAGCTCACAGACGATGTGTGGCACCTCATTGAGCAAATGATGAGCTTTCAACCAGGAGACCGAGTCGAATTGTCCACGGTAATTCAAAAGCTCAAGTCGCTCGCAGAAAACGAGAAGAAAGAACAGACAGCATCGTGCCGCAATGTGTGCCCGACATGTTTCTCGTCCCAGCCGATGACGTCTCTATATTGCGCAGATTGCGGCACGTCCTTAACAACGAATAATTTGCCAACAGGAAGTATGACGCCTCATCTCCAGGTAAAAGAGCCCCCATATCCAAGATCGAGATGCAGTGATGCAGTGACGGAGTTGGCACCGTTAGTGGTCGCAGAACCAAACGCCTTACAACTAAACACACGCGACGACAGTCGAGCGTGGCCGCTAATCTTGCAAGCTGATAATGAGCCACCGTCATCTGCAATCGACAGTGAAAGGATCACGACATTTGTCCCGCGCTTGGAAAAATCAAAGTCGCCGTTTGTGAAATCGGGTGACATCGCCTTATTAGTCACGCTGTTGACTAGTAGTATGCCGCTCACGAAGCACAGCATCAAGCCGGACCATGCTGCTCATGCAGAAGCGTTAGGGACCCTCGCATGGAAGAATGCAGAGAATCAAGTGGAAATCGTCCGTCTTGGAGCCATCCCACCGCTTTTGTGTTTGCTTCGAGAAGGGGGCGAGCTGACGAAGAGGGTTGCTGCAGAAGCGCTGAGCAATCTCGTGAACTCTGTCAGTCAAGACCAAATAGTGCAGGGCGGCGCAATTCCAGCGCTCATTTCGCTCTTGCAACAAGGATGCGATCCTGCAGCAATGGGGTTTGCGGCACGGACTCTAGGGGAACTATCAAAGGAGAGCGCGGAAATCCGATTCCAAATTGCAGAAGGGGGTGCGATTTTTTCATTGCTTGTCAGTCTGTTGCGTCATAACGACCATGAAGTCAAGTCCTCAGCAGCTCACGCGCTCGCTTCACTTGCGTCCTTAGCGTCTGCATACCAGTCGGACATTGCTCGCGAAGGTGCGATCCCATTGTTGGTTGGCTTGATGAAGGGCAATTGCGATGATGCAATCCAAGCTGCGACAGCTCTTACGTTGGCCCGTCTTGCTGGGAAATCCCCAGAGAACCGCGTCTTGATTGCGCAAGAAGGAGCAATCCCGCTTCTTGTGGGACTCTTGAAACTAAATCAAATACACGGTGATACCCAACACGACATTATCAAGGCACTGGCAACTCTCGCATGGTCGAATTCTCAAAACCAGGACGAGATCATGAGACAAGGAGGCGTTCCCCTCCTTGTTTGCTTGCTGGGAGATGGCAACGCGGAGACCAAGTCGCTTGCGGCGCTCGCGGTCGACAAACTCGCCGACGGCAATACAGTCCTTCAAACAGCGATAGGGCAGAGCGGTGCGATTCCGTTGCTTGCGAGGCTGTTGAAAAGCAGTAACTCTGTGGCAAACCGACTGGCGGCGCAAGCGATCGGTAGTCTCGGGTGGTGTCATTCGTCAAACCAAGTGGAAATTGAACGCCAGGGCGCATTGCCACTTCTCATAAGCCAAGTCAACAAAGGGAACGAGATGACCGCGGATTGTGCGATGCTGGCTTTGATGCGGCTTTCGATTGGCAATGGTGCGATCCGCTCAAGCTTGGTCGCGCTTAGTCTCGCTGTCAAGGTCACAAGTACTTGATGTCTTTCCTCTTTACAGGTCGCGTATAGCTCATTGCAGAGTGGAAAACTTACTTCGGTATAAAGTACCCAGATAAAGGAATTTGACAAAGCATTGATGCACTGAAAATAATAGGCGTTGTTGCGCAGAACTCATAGACTTTTCCTGAGGCTCCATCTCCTTGGGTTGGCGCTTTGTGCTGATTTACTTATTATACACAGGACGACGGCGTCAGCTCCTTCGCGGTTGACAAGGGACGAAGGGATGCTGGCGCCGCGTGCCCGTCCTCTTTCTTCTTTCCATCGCTGTCCTCATGGCCGTCGCTCGAGAGTCCGTCGACAAGTTTCCGCCACCCGGACGACGCGATCGAAAACAGCGCGAGCAGCGGTCTACGTCACGAGCAAATCAATACAAAAGCACGTCAGGAATACAGCAATAGTGCCCACTGAAACATGGGCTCGAGGCAGTCCTCAGTCAATACCTTGTGATCATCTCAATCCACCGCGTTTGCGGGCCGGCACCATTGACGTAACGAATATACAGGTAGGCGTCGTGGCGCACGCCGTCAATCATGTAGTAGTCTTCATATCACATACAACACAAATACGATTAGGAACTTACGCCCATGCCCAAGTAGTGTCCATGTAGACGCACCCTGAAGGTATCGCAGGTTGCGGAAGCCGTTCTTCTCGTAAAAGCGCAAGGCGCTGATGTTGTCGGCCTTGACGTGCAGATACACGGCGCCGCACTCGGGCTGCCGCCACGCCTGGTCGATGCATTCCTGGAGCAGCGCCGACGCGATGCCCTTCCGCCGCACGGACGCGCGCGAGCCAAGCGTGAGGATGTACATCACGTGGGTGTGCACGGCGTCGTCACTCGCGATCAGGCCCGGATCCTCCACCTTCGTGAGTGGCAGCGTGCTCGCCGTCACGGCGCCGAGAATGTGCTCGCGCTGCGGCCGTGGCGCCATGTACTGAGTATAAGCAGGCGCGCTCGCGTTGTACGATGATGTAGACGCGGATGCGGGCGGCGCGACCTCAACGGCTAACTGCGCGAACAGTGGGCCGCCGGTCTCCATCCACAGACCTATCACCGCGCCATCGTAGAACGACTACATGTACACAGAGAAAAGCAAAAGACAGCGATCTATAAGCTTCAGAATCTCCTTTGAAAGCGCCAACGCACACACGCACCTGGTTGTACCGGATGGGGAACCACGTCTCATGGAGCTCGCGCACTTGGTTCACATCCTCGGCGACGAGCTTGCGGAAGTAGATGACGCGGTCGCCCTCCTCGCCATTTGAAGCAGCAGCATGTTCGTCGCGATGAAGATGATTGTGCTGCGGAGGAGAAGGCCGCACGTGGCTCTTGTGACTCACTGCAGACGGCGCGTACGCCGGGAGAACAGGCGTAGCCGTTGAGGCAATCGACAGCGTCGACGGCGGCGCGGGGAGCGCGTCGATCTGCAGCGCGACGACGCCGGCTTCGCCGCCCATGACACCCGCGCTCGCTCAGTATTAGTATTCGCGTTTTTTCGCACGTTTGTTCTCTGGACAGACCCATCGGTCGCTCCTAGAAACCTCTACAAATAGATGTATATCTATAAATTGGTATCTCAATGTGCACTAGTAATAGGTGCTAAGAACTCTATTTTTGGGTATAACTCTACTTTTTGAAGAAACTAGTCAGTGTCTTGAAGCGTTTGGTCGACGCTGACGCCCCGTCTGCGACGTGTGACGGTGCCTTGGCAGCAGCTCCGCGCTTGGATGCGGCGCTGCGCTTCGTGCTGCTACTGCTGTTGGATGAGGAGGCAACGGCGTCTACCACTGACGCGCCCAACGGCGCCTTCGTGACCATGTTCAGGATCTTCTTCACGCCCGTCGTGATGCCTAATTGCTTCATGTCGGCAGCATTCATCCATCGAATCTGCTGCTGTTGAGACGCATCCATCGTGTCAATTACAGCCACCGTGGGCTTGCTGCGGAAATGCAGGTGCTCAACGCCCATGTGGTGCTTCACGTGCGAGAAAATGTGCGTGAGCTCGCCCAGATCGCGGCGCTGCTCCTGGAATTGCTTGAACTTCGTTGTCTGCTCGCCAAGCAGTTCGGAGAGACGAGGATGCATCAGCTTCTTGCGCTGCGCAAACGCTGGAATCTTGTCACCAGCGTCAACCTGCTTGATAGATACTTGTCAGTGAATGAAGCATATAAGAAGCACTTTTTTTAAAAGAGAATCGTACCTTTTGGTGGATGAACTCCCACTGACCAGCGAGCAAGCCTTCCTCTGGCCGTCGCGCCATCAGGAAATGCCAATTGTCAGGTACAGCACCATCGCCCTTTGTGGGCTTCTTTGCCGTCGATTTCTTCTTCTTTGCTTCTGCAGCGCCTTCGTCTTCGTATGAAATCACGGCGACACAGATCACTTCGTTCTTCGAGTCGCCCTTCTTTGCCTTCAACGGATACTTTGTGACCTGATAACCATATGAAAAAGCAATGCAAGGTCATTGGTGATCATATACCATATTCAGACAGCAAGAGGCCAGTTAGACCCACCTCTCGGATGCTCTCATTCCACTCGCCGTAGCGACTTGCATCGCAAATCGTGCACGCGTCGTTTTCCGACACCAGCGACTCCGAAGCAAAGCGCGTTGTTTTCTCCCCCTTGTGACTACTTTGTGACTCTTCGTATGCTAAACACGATGACTGCACGGGACAGCGACTGCACTCTGGATTCTATATACGCGCAAGTATATACGAGCATGGAGTGTTAAACAATCAGACTACACACACGCATTGTTTCCTGTAGAAACTCAAAGCACGAGCCATTAGACGCACCTGGACGGTACACATTGTGGCGCCAAGTTCCATCATCGCCTGATTCAGTGCACCAGGCCGATCGCACTCTTCCACGAGTTCCCCTGCGACTTTCCTGTTTTAAATTTACACACACATGAACTTGCTTTTGCTTCATTCGCGCGATTATGCAGCGCAAATGTAGCGTACATACCACGAAAATTTGATGAGCTGCTTGTTCTTTGGATCAGCGCCGACGGCTCGCAAGCGTGCGAGCACACGAATCACGTTCCCATCCACGAGTGGCTCTCGGTTCTCAAAGGCGATCGACGAGATCGCACCCGCCGTGTAGGGTCCGATCCCTGGGATCGTCAGCAATTGCTCAATCGTCGACGGCAGCTCGCCCTCAAAGTTCTCCACGACGTACTTTGCACCAGCGTGCAGCATGCGCGCACGACGATAGTACCCCAGACCAGCCCAGAGAGCGTTGACATCCTATTTTGCATCAAATGGCAGATTAATACACCAAAGTCTACGATTATAATGCCATGTTTTCTGTCAGGAAGGGGCTCGCACAGCGTACCTCTTCACTTCCGTTCGCCAGTGCTTCGACAGTGGGAAACTTCTCGGTCCAGCGCAGAAAGTACTCGACAACCGTATCCACGCGCGTTTGCTGGAGCATGATCTCGGAGACCCACGTCTCGTATGGAGACACTTTGCGCGGAGACGCAACTTCAATAGAGATGGCGGCGGCTCCATGTTCAGTTTCCGCTTCTGGTTCTGGTTTCGGGGTGACAAAGGCGTCCATCGTCGCCAGTCGACTCTTTGTCGCTGCTGCCGTCTGCTTTGTGTGTGTTTGCTTTGTGTGCGTTGCTGTAGTCAGATACGGCGGCGGATCTCCGCGCCAGGGCAGTTTCCGGCGGTGCGCATCGTACCACGTCAGCAAGTTCGTTCGCACGGCGCGCAGTTCTTTCATGTTGAAATCGTGCGCATTTTCACGATGTCGCGATGCACTGTGCGCGGGCGTGCTACTGGTAGCAACGTCCTCTTTGCTCTCGCTCTTGATACGCTGGCGGGGCCTGCACGGCGGCGCGACAAAGTCCTCCATGTCGGGCTCATCGTCACCCTGCGGCTTCGACGCCATTCTTCCCAAATGGACACACACCACTTTTGCCGTTTGACTACCATGGCCTACCTACATATGGACCACCTTATTCCAGTTCAGTTTGGCTTTTGTCCAATCCGATTCGTGGACTTGTAATGTTGACCAATCACAGATGGCTGTGTAAAACATCAGCAATGGAAATTACATACTCCGACTACTCAAAATAAATTACATCCATTTTTGCCCCCCCTCTCCCCCCTCCTCCTTGGTAACGGACACAAAATAAAGAAAGAAGCTGGTTTACGTGGTAAGTAATTTATGTTTTCAATTGAAATTTTCAGTACACATTTTCTCTGTCTGGACACATGTGCCCTCACAAATAGAGTAAAGCGCCGCATCAAGCACTTAGCGCGCCGTGCGCATTCTTTCTCTCCCTGTACACTACTCTCCCCGCCGCCATCATGACGGAGAAGGTGGTCGTGCTGTCGCACGTCAAGATGAGCTCCATCCCACCGGGCGCGTCGAGCGCACGCCGCATCCCGTGGCTCGGCGGCACGATCAAGTCGAACAAGGAGGAGGCGCTGCGCAAGTTCTACGAGCGCAAGATCACCACGGGCGCGCCGCTCAACGACCATCAAGTCCAGGCGCTGCAGAAGACGCGTACGTGTGCGGTGGTGCTTATGGCCAGCTCTCTTTGAGTTGTTTTAAACTCATCGCATGTGTCTGTACGATATAGTGGGGATCACAGTCGACGACGTCCAGAAGCAGAAACGGCAGCAAATGACCGCCAAAAGCGCATCTCATGTACGCATTTCCCCCTGTATTTGGTTTAATTTCATTCACTCAAGCTAACACATTCGATGTGTCATAGCATCCGAAAGCTCACATGAACCCGAAGAAACTGCACGCGACGCACCGACCGCACGGCAAAGTGCAGGCGAGCGCGAACAAGACGATCGTGATCAACGGACGAGTACTGGGACCAAAGGTGATGTCGAAGCACAACAAAGCGCAAACGACGCGCCAACCGCAGCTCGCGACGAAAATCCTTCACGTCGGTTCGAACAGCAAGAGCAATAGCAAAAAGAGCAAACCCACGACCAAAAGCGAGTTGACTGCATCGAGTTTAGCGCTGGAAGACAAGCTGCATCTTCCACTTGACGCCCTAGTGAAGCGTAGCAAGAAGTGAGCACGCGGGGACCATAATCGAAGACGAAAGTTACAGAGCCGGCTGCTGACGGACACATCCAGTCGCTGGTTGTCGCTGCCACATTAAATATACTTGTGTGTTTACGTGCCGCTGCTGCTGCCGCGTTATTCCGCCTCGACGTCGACATCGCCATTGTCATCCTCGGCCGCCTGTAGTGCGATCTTCAGCGCCTGCAGCACCGTCGTCGCCTCGATGATCGTGAGTGTCTCGTCGAACTTCTGCAGCGCTTTTCTTGTGTCTTGACAGTACACTTTGGGGATCACGCACACCTCGACGCCGATCTTCGCGGCTGCCGCGAGTCGCGATTCCAGCATTTTCACGGGACGCAAGTGACCCGAGAGTGCGATCTCGCCGAGGAAAATCGAGCGCTTGCGAACGGGGCGACTCGTGACGGAGCTCGCGAGCGCGACGGCGAGCGCCAGGTCCGCGGCCGGTTCCTGGATCGTGTACCCTTCGGCGACGTTCACGAACACGCTCTGGTTGTGGAACGAGAGCTTGGCGCGTTTCTCCATCACGGCAAAGAGCAACTGGAGCTTGTCAAAGGACACGCCGACGCCACGTACGCGCGAAAACGACGCGCCGCCTTTGGTGTCTACGTTGAAATGAGAGCGGTTCGCCAACGCCTGGATCTCCAGCGGGATCGGCCGCGATCCCTCCATTGCGATCGTGATGGACGATCCGTCCAGTGACATGGCATCTTCCTCGTCTTCGTCGTTCATGTAGTCATTCTGACCAATTTCATCCGCTGTCGACGACACAAACGCAAGAAGCGGGTTGACGAGCGGTTGCAGCCCTGCGTCGGTCATGTTGAACACGCCGACTTCGCTCGTATTGCCAAAGCGGTTCTTCTGGCACCTCAGGAAGCGTCGCGCGCTCTGCGGATCGCCCTCGAGCTGTACGACCGTGTCGACAATATGCTCGAGCACTTTCGGACCCGCGATATCGCCGCTTTTCGTGACGTGGCCGATCAAGAGCACTGGTACATTGCGCAACTTGGCGAGCCGCAGCAAGCGCAGCGTGCATTCCTTGACCTGGTTCACGGTGCCTGCGGCCGAGGGGACGTCCTCGGCGTAGATCGTCTGGATCGAGTCAACGACGACGGCCGCAAACGCGCTGTCCGCTCCGTTCTCAACGCGTTCGATCATCTCAATGATCGTGTCGATGTTGGTCTCACTGGCGACAAACAGCCCGTTACTCACAGAGCCCAGGCGCTGCGCACGCATCTTGACCTGCAGCACACTTTCTTCCCCCGACACGTAGAGCACGTCGCGTCCTAAGCTTTGCGTTTCTGAGGCTTCGTCTCCGGCAGCGAGCATATTGGCGATTTGCAACGCGAGCTGCTCGCAGTTGAAGGAACGATTAGCTGATTGAATGACTAAAGTACCGTACAAAGCAGAGCGCTTACCGTGCTTTTGCCGACACCAGGGTTACCTGCCACCAGAGTCAAGGACCCTGGAACGAGACCTCCGCCAAGCACCCAGTTCTAAGTCACAAGCACAAGCAACAGAGGCTCAATACTAAAAGCAATACAATCACTCAACATGAATGTACCCATCATGCTCCTCGTACCAGTTCGCGTTCTGGCAACGCAATGCGCTGCGTCACAATGTCGCTCTCCACCTCGTTCATGCGCACAACAGCATGCGTGTGCGCCACATCATCATCACTATGGTGAAAATGGTCGCCAGCCCACGCTGTGCTGTGGCTCTTGTGCTTGCCGTGGTGATGGTGGTGGTGCTTGTTCGTTTTGTGACTGTTAGCGAAGCTCGCGGCGTTCGACTGGCGATACAGCGGAGCCACATCCTTAGTCGGTGCGATCGCGCCCCACGCGCTACAGGTGCCACACTGGCCCTGCCACTTGACGTAGCTCTGCCCGCACTCGCCGCAGCGGAAGCCACTGCTCGAAGACGACGTCGCAAACGAGCGGCTCGGCGCAAGCCGTGGCTCCGCGCAGGGGAACTGCGCAGCACAGCGCCCTGTGTACGCGCCGCGGTTGCTGGGGGCGTCATGGCGTACGGATGACCTTGTGACCCGCGCAAGAGTGCGCCATCTCGCCACCGCGCGCAGCATCGTCGTCATGCTGCTTCCTTTTTTTCTGCAACCTGCTGCGAGTAGCTCGTCCGAATAAACAAAGCGCACGACGGATACTAGAGAGTATAGTGTTCGTATACTTCCTAGCTACCAAAAGAGCAATGGTTGCTGCGGCTCGGTCATGTATCCGTATTTTTCAGGTTATATTCCACTTTCTCAAGGAATATTACATTCACGATGAACATGGATCCTTCACATAAACGTATTAATGTTTTTATATTACTGTTATTTAACCTCAACGTCATGTCAAAGCCGTAGTTTACGATCTGACCTAATGAAATAGCGTCGTTTCGAGCCGATGGTTATCATCAATCAAGCCAAAGCGCATCTCGCCACCTCTCTGCCCACGAGTGCCGAGTGCACGTAGCGAGCACCAGCATGCCGAAGGACAACAAGAAGCGCCACCGCAACGTGGGCACGGCCGCGGCCTCGCAGAATGCGCTCGGTCGCACGCTCGCGACGCCCAACACGTCGCTTGGGCAGCACTTTCTGAAGAACCCGATGATCGTGACGCAGATCGTGGCCAAGGCCGCGATCCGCGGCACGGACGTCTGCCTCGAGGTCGGCCCCGGTACCGGTAACCTCACGATCAAGCTGCTCGAGCAGGCCAAGCGCGTTGTTGCCGTCGAATTCGACCCGCGAATGGTGGCCGAAGTGCAGAAGCGTGTGCAGAACACGTACGTTTGGAAAAATGGAGCTCTTCGTTATTGGCATGAAAAGGCTAATACGTTGTTTGTTATAACTGTATGTAGGGAGCACATGAACCATCTGCAGATTATCCACGGCGATGTGATGAAGGTGCAGCTGCCGTTCTTCGACGTGTGCGTGGCCAACCTGCCGTACCAGATCTCGTCTCCGTTTGTGTTCAAGCTGCTGTCGCACCGTCCGATGTTCCGCTGCGCCGTGATCATGTTCCAGGAGGAGTTCGCCAAGCGCCTGAGCGCCAAGCCCGGCGACGAGCTCTACTGCCGCCTGTCGGTCAACACGCAGTTGCTGGCCAAGGTGGACCAGCTGCTCAAGGTCGGGCGCAACAACTTCCGTCCGCCGCCCAAGGTCGAGTCGCGCGTCGTGCGCATCGAGCCACGCAACCCGCCACCGCCAGTCAACTTCACCGAGTGGGACGGCATGATCAAAATCGTGTTCAACCGCAAGAACAAGACGCTTCACTCGTGCTTCACGACCAAGTCCGTGTTCAAGATCCTCGAAGAAAACTACAAGACGTTCTGCTCCTTAAACAACGAGGTAGGGCCTTATAGTGTGTTCAGTCGTACCATATCCTCCCAGGGCACTGACGAATACTGATATTGCCGTGTGTGACATTTTGGCTTTGTAGCTCCCGGACAGCGCCTTTGACATCAGGACCGTCGTGGAAGAGGTGCTCAAGATTGAGGACTTTGGCGAAAAGCGCGCGGCCAAGATGGACCAGGACGACTTCCTAGCGTACGTCTTTGCTTTCGCGGCATTCTCTCTGTAGCATGAACGACCCCATTCTAATCACTCTCGCTTACTTGTTGTGTGTGCATTTTACAGCTTGTTGGAGCGCTTCAATGCGCGCAACATCCACTTTTCCTAGACATGTGTTTCTTTTTTTCTTTCTCTTCCTTACGCACGTTGTATAAAATGAATGAAGACGAGTCAAGCGCGCCATGCTTTCCATGTAGTGTATTTACTCCATTTGGCCCCAGTGCTTCGGTAATACGGCAGGAAGAGTGGCAGGCGGTCCGCTTTCGCTCAAGTGGCCCACCCGACGTATCCGAGAGGCTCAGAAACAGCGCTTGGAGTACGCGCCATCTAGCCAGAGTGCGCGCCAATTGCCTGCACTTCGGCACCAAGAGCTTTGCCAATTAAGGTGAGATGGCGCATTCTTGCTATAAATATGTTCGGCACGTGGATTGACGTGGCGCTATTCAGAATGGCATTCTGGATGCCAGTGCGGGATGAGTCGGGCATTTCCTCTCCTTTCCCGCTTCTCTTCAGCGACCACTTTATCCATTTATACAGTCATCAATGATACTAGTTTATACCTCAATTTGCATCACATGTAAAAATTATGTAGTTTCACAGCATCAGCTGGTGAAAGGAAACCTAGAAAGTTGCAGTGGCGTTGGTTGCAGTTGCGTTGGTTGCAGTTGCGGAACTTCCGCATCTGGCGAGATTCGCCCAGCCACTGCTGCTATATAAAGACCGCCTGCAGCCGTGAGAGAGCAGACGTGTGCGGGGGCGGGTGAGTCTGCTTATCTAAATGCATCTGGCACCACTTTCTCACTCGCGCTTACTCTCCAGCCGCCGCCGTCATCTCAGCCTCCAACACGCATTTCCCTAAGCGCTGCGGCTTTTCCTCCTTCCCGTCGGCAGTTGCCTGAGACACTCATCTTTCTCCGTAGCGCTGGTTGCCGCCCAAGTGCAAGTGTAAGGCCTCGCAGGTGCGCTTTCATCTTCTCCCCGTTCCTTCGCACAAGCCCCCGCGCATTCGCGGCTCTTGGACCGTTCTTCCAGGAAATCTTCAAGCGAATCTACCAGCGGCTCATTAAAGGGATATCAGCGGCCGTCTCCAACCAAGACCCCATCGAGTACAAGAGATGACGCAGGCGCTAGAGCTCGTGGAGTTTCTGCCTGGAGAGCTCTACTTCATCTCGAGTATCAGCGCGCCGACGATCCCGCCTCCGCCGCCCGCCGTGCCGCCTGCCAGCACCGCGGCCACGAGCTTCGACTTCATCGAGTTCATCCACGTCGAAAAGGAGTTCAAGTACGCGCCGTTCTACTTGGACTTTGGGCCGCTGCATCTCGGCCACGTGTTCAAGTTCGCCGACGCGCTCACGCGCAAGCTCGAGCATATCCAGCAGCGCAGCGAGCATGCGCGTGACTCTAGGGTGTGCGTGTATTCGTCGACGGCCCCGCAGCACCGCGCGAATGCCGTGTGTATCCTCGGTTGCTGGGCAATCCTACATCGTGGATGGACCGCTGCGCAGGCGTTTGCGCCCTTCCGCCAACTCGCATTGCCGACGTTCCATGACGCGACACGAAACACCCACGATCCGTTTGGGCTCACGGTGCTGCATGTGCTCCAGGGACTCGAGAAGGCACTGCAGTCGCAACTGATCTCGCGCGTCACGTTTGACGTGGACGAGTATTTGCACTACGAGCAGGTTGCGAACGGCGATTTGTCGTGGATCACGCCTCAAATTGCCGCTTTTGCTGGCCCGCAGGCGCAATACTCCATGACAAGCAGCTCTTCCTCAAAGCTGCGCCCATCGTCGTCCGTCAAGTTGGCACCGGAGCACTATATCGAGTATTTTCATTCCCGCAACGTGAAGCTTGTGATCCGACTCAGCAAGAAGCGGTACGAGAAAGCGCGGCTCACGAACGCGGGCTTCGAGTTCCTCGACCTTTACTTTCCGGACGGCTGCAACCCGTCGGATGCCGTGCTTCACAAGTTTCTCGATGCGTGCGATGCGGTAATCGACGACAGCGGCGACGACGATGATTCGCATCCAGAAGAAGACCAAGGCCGTGGTGCCGTCGCCGTTCACTGTAAAGCAGGGTTGGGTCGTACAGGTACGCTGATCGCGTGCTACTTGATGCAAATTCATCGGTTCACAGCCGAAGAAGCGATTGGATGGCTGCGTCTTTGTCGCCCAGGCAGTGTTGTTGGCCCCCAACAACACTTTGTGCGCGCCAAGCAGCAGGAAATGTGGGATCGCGGGAATATCAAAGCGCTGACTCAAAGCGGCACGACGGACAACGAGCATTTCTGTGTCATGCTGCAGCAGATGCTGCCAACGCCACGGCCTCGTCGTGTGTCATTGAGTAGCAGCAGCAGCTCGTACAAGAAAGGAATTGCGTCGTCATCATCATCGTCACGAGAAGACGAGCCGAGTCCAAGGCGACGAGCATCGCTCTCGGGGATCGGAATTCTGAAAAAAGTGGACCAGCTACGAACATCGTCGCCGTCGTCATTTGTCAAGAATTCACACTCTGTGACACCTGTCGGGGGCAACAACAACAAAAAAGAAGGCGGAGGTGATGACGGCAGCATTCAGGCGCCACGCGTGCACCTCACGACAGCGCTTCCTCCTCGCATCCCAGGAAAACAAACCGGCAAAGTGATGATGACCCAGGGTGATCTGTTACGCATGCGGAAGCTTTCGCACTCGCAACACGAGGCTAACAATCAAGACGACGATGCTGACGACGTTGAAGAGAGTGAAGCCGAGTCTGATGCTCAACCGCACCATCCAGCGCTCGCTGCGTCAGCACACGTTGCCATGGGACTCTGGCCAATCAAGCCCCGCGTCATTATGTGAAACCACAAAGTGGCTACTCAATGTATCATACAGACAAGAGCAATCAATGCAAGGAGGGAGGAAGATGAGATCAAGAATGCACACGTTATGACGGGAGTATATTTAATTCGCTTGTAGCATTACACGGGAGTCTCTCTTTTGCACGGCTTTATCACGGCATTTGGTCCATCTTCGCGGCGCGAGAAATCACTGAGAACACCAATCCTTCTGACTCTAAAAAGCAGTTCGTTTCTCGCCTGCATCCGTTTCAATTCGGCATGCCAAGTCTCCATCTAGTCACGCAATGCCTAGAATAACTCCAGATTGGTGTTCTTCGCATGTCAAAGCATCCCCAGAATAGCACCAAAATGCTGTACTTCGCATGCCGTCGCCCATTTCAAGTCGTTACGCCTCGTGTTTCTCCCTTCCAAGCGCATGGCAGTCGCTGCAGTGAGTTCGTGAGTTTCTGTTTTCCTTCTCTTCTGACAAAGGAGGCCGCAGGTTTTGCATTAGCCTCAAGCGTCAAAGCTCAGAAGCGATGGAGCGTGAGCGTGAGCGGAGTCGAGACTGGGAGCGTGAGCGCGATCGTGATCGAGAACGGGACCGCAGTCGAAGCATCCGCGACCGGGATAGCGGTAGAGAGCGAACTCGAAGTGACCGCGAGCTGCGAGAACGGGAGTCTTCAACGCCACCGAAGACTCGTGATCGGGACCGTGACCGTGACCGTGAGCGCCATCGAGATCGCGATAGAGACGATCGCGACCGAGACCGAGGAGATCGTGGCGATCGAGACCGAGGCGATCGAGACCGGCGTGATCGCGACCGCCAACGCGATAATGAGCGGGACCGCGATCGAGACCGCAGTGATCGAATCGACCGCGACCGCGATCGCTACTCCAGTGGTAATGTAGTCGCATTCTCGCGTCCGGCGACGTACGATCCTCGGCTGGCGCAACGAACCCAACAGCGCAACCAGCAACGCGGCAACGGATACGATGACGACGACAATTTCCGGTATGACGATTCCGCGAGACGAAAGCAGCAGCAGCTCAAAGACGAGTTGGGCTTGTCGGATGATGATCAGGACGCGCTTGGTGAGGATTGGGACGGTGGAGACGACGACGATCGGCCACGAAGACGCCAGAAGTCGATTAATGGCGCTCGGCCCGGTAAATCTGCAAATACCGACGAGTATTTGCAGACACAAGTGGATAAGCTGCAGCAGGAGCTCCTCATCGCATGTGAAAACGAGCAAAAAGCGCAAGATTCGCTCAGCAAGCTGCAATTGCTCAGTAAGTCGCAGACTGCGATCTTGAAAACCACAATGGTGAAGAAGCTGCACGACAAAGAGGAGCTTGTGAGCGAGATGAGCGGGACGATCAAGGACCTCGAAGCCAAACTCCACGAAGCCGGAATCGCATTTGAAGCGTACATCGCCCCGCCGTCGAGCACATCATCGTCGGTGTCCTCGCCGGCATTGTCCGAGTCGGAAGGCATTGCCGAGCTGAACGCGATGAAGGCAGAAATGATTTACTTGGTTGATGAGAACAAGGCGTTACAAGCCAAAGTGGCGGATGCGACCGCGAAGGCAAACGCCGCGGTCTGCAACTCGTCGCCAGTAAAAGGGAACTCACCAGCCATAGAGGGCCAGCAAGCGAACAAGGCGAAGTTGGAAGCCGTTGAAGCTGAGAAACGGGCGCTCACACAGCAACTCAAAGAGACCCAGCAGAAATTCGCAGAACTCAAAACAGCAGCACCACCAGTTGCGCCTCCGGCCGCTCCAAGCTCCAAGGTCGATCCATCAGTGAACTCCGAAGAGCTCCAGACGCTTCAGAAAAAGGTTCGTTCGTTTCTTGTTCTCCTGATCAAATGTTTCTTATGCAATGAAAGCGGAAGTGAGTCATGATCCTGATTCGTTATGATCACGCTTGCAGCTCGCCGATGCGGAAGTCTCGCAACAGACATCTCAAAAAACGGTACGTACCTCATGACAATTTTCTTCGTTGGTCGTCTTCTCTCTTGGTTTGACCGTTCGTTTGTGTGTAATTTATGCCGAAAGATTCAACGACTGGAGAAAGAGTTGGCAAGCGCCATGAGTGCTCAAGCCGAGACATCTTCTTCCTCGGATGCTGTCAAAGCCTCAGCCACGGCAGCAGCACAAGCCGCCAAAGAAGCGGTCAAGGTTGAAGCAAACCTCCAAGTATGTTTCTTTAGCTCTGTTCGTTCAGCTTGTTTTCTGGGCGCTGACAGTACGCACATCTCTCTCCATTTCCAATTTGGCTATAGGCGCAAATGAAGCAACTTGAGACCGAAATTCAATCCTTGACTGCCAAACTGGAGGAGCAAACTAAGGACTTTCACACCAAGGAGATTCTGTGGGAAGAGAAGAATGCCAAGCTTAAAGCAACGGCGGAGAGCGAACTGACAAAGATCAAAGAGCAAGCCAAGAAAGCGATTCTCGATCTCAAGAGGCGCCTCGAAAACACGTCGAAAGACCATCAGCAGAAACGCAAAGCGCTTGCTGAGTTTCGATCGCAGCTGCAGAAGCAGAAAGCCGACTTTGCGACGCTCAAGGTGCAAATCACCAACCAAAACCAACAGTTCCCTGTCATGGCGAAGCAATTGGCCGAGAAGGTCACGCAACGTATCCAAAAGCAAACCGATGCGATGGCAGGTGTCGTCGAAAATTACAAGCGCGAGATGAAAGAACGGAAGCGGTTGTTCAATCTTGTGCAGGAGCTCAAGGGGAATATCCGCGTGCTGTGCCGTGTGCGTCCGATTTCCAAGATGGAGATCGGCAACGGCAGCAAGATGATCTGCAAGTTCACGAACGAAGAGGTCACGTTGAGCGGCGAGAAAGGGAAACTCAAGACCTGGGAATTCGATCGCGTCTTCGACATGAACTCGACCCAAGACCAACTGTTCTCGGAAGTGCGACCGCTTGTCACCAGTATCTTGGATGGGTACAGTGTGTGCATCTTTGCGTATGGGCAGACGGGATCCGGAAAGACCCACACAATGGCCGGGCCGCCAGACAATCCCGGTATCAACACGCGCTCGCTGCAAGAGCTCTTCGACCGTAAGACACAACGCTGCAAAGAGTACCAAGACGAGATCACAGTGAGCGTCATGGAGATCTACAACGAGCAAATCCGAGACCTGCTCGCACAAGATGCGGCCAATACGAACCTGCAAGTGCGTCAAGGTCCAACTGGGAACTTTGTTCCCGGCCTCACTGTAGTCCCTGTTCAGTCGCTCGAGGAGGTCTTCGAGCTGATCAAGAAAGGCAACAAGAATCGAAGCACGCACGCCACGGATATGAACGAGCACAGTAGTCGGAGTCACTCGATCCTCTCGATCCAAATGAAGAGCACGAACCTGGTCACCAACTCCGTGTCGAATGGCAAGCTGTTCTTGGTTGATCTGGCAGGTTCCGAGCGACTTTCCAAGACGGGTGCCGAGGGCCAGCGCTTAAAAGAAGCGCAAAACATCAACAAGTCACTCTCGGCTCTCGGAGATGTGATTGCAGCGCGAGCGAGTAAGGCGAAGCACGTACCGTACCGCAACTCGTCGTTGACGTACCTGCTTCAAGACGCCTTGGGCGGAGACTCCAAGACGCTCATGGTTGCCTGTGCGAGCCCTGTGGATTACAACAGCGAAGAGTCCTTCTGCACGCTCAACTTTGCCGCTCGAACACGAAGCGTGGAAATGGGCAAGGCGACAAAGAACATCTCACAGGCGTCGCCAAAGGAGTAGGCAGACAGCGACCCTGCCATGTTGACTATCTGCTTCTCCAACTTCTCATTCATAATATAAAAAACGAGTGCTTGAAAAACTATCACGCCAAGCGTTCAGACTCTTATCTTTCCCGCATTGGCGACACACTGATCTGCTCTCCAAATGAAACGACCACACCACTCTAGACACCTTCGCTTCTACGTCGTCGACGAGTTCTTCTTGAATCAGCATCTGCCTCGTCGTTGTTTTCTTCGCTCTCTTCATGCACTGTTTAATTGCCAGCGTTATCGTCGCTGGGATTGGCATCGTTGGGAACGCTATCGGCGTTTTCAGTCTGTTTCGATTCTCTTCGCGCTTGCATAGCGCGAGAAAAACTGGAGCGAGTTCGTCGCTGATCCGGTGACAGAATACTGTCGAAGTCGCGTTTTCGGGTTTCTGACTCGTTTAGATCCTGGGATGGTAAGTCATGGTGATCATTTGGCCTTTCTTCAACAGAAGCGGAACTCTCCATAATGCCCAAAGGTGGACTCGGCGGCTGACGCGGTCGCTTCTTTGGGGTTTCAAAAACGTCAGGCACGCCTTGTAATATCTCCTTATCTTCATCGTTTGCTTCCTGTTCTGCTGTAGCTTGTCCTTCATCAGTCCCCTTGGAAATTTCTTCGGGTTGCCCCACATCACTAGCTGAATCTTGTTGTAGCGATTCACGTTTCCGTTTCTTTGGAACCAGCTTGAGTCGCTGAACGTCCTCGTCTTCAGCGTTTTGTTGCTCATGAGCACTTGTCCTTGGTTCATCGGATGTCGATGACAGCACGCTGTTAATGATCTTGCGCTCCTTTTTACTGACCGAGTTGGACATAGCGGATTGGAAGTCAAACACAATTCGCCAGCTATTACTAAGCTGTTCCTCCTCTTCAGGAGATTCGTTGAGCTCTTCAAGTAGTTGCAAAAAGTATGCTCTCAGTTGCTTCATGCTTGAAGGATCCAAGTGCGACAGGTAGGGTCGCAATGGCTCTAAAAAAGCGAAGTGCTCTTGCTTTTCCAACGAATACCGCACTCCCTCACACAAGAAGCGGAAAAATGGCGCTCGCAGTGTTGCCGCAACTTTGCCAACCCCCAACGACTGACTCAATTTCTTCGCGAGTTCTTTTAGCTGCAGCTCACTGTTTTTAATAGTTTCTTGGAGTTCTTGTCGGACATCTTCGTCTTCAACGTCGCTATTCTTCACCGCCTCCAACTCTTCTTGAAGAGCAAGAATCGAATTGTATTGTTGGCGAAGAGCTGTCATCTGAACTTCCAGGTATCGCACCGGTGTATCATTCTTGACTTGTTTGCTGAAAGCTTTGACGATATCCACGCTGTGCTTCGAGTCTTCCGTGAAGTAACGCAGCACAGCAGCCGATTGGCGTTTGTTGCTGGGATTGCTCATAGAAACTCTACTTAGCGCGACCAGCAATTCAGCCTTGCGAATCTGCAGCACTTCTGATGCACCATGACCATTTCCTTGGCCTTCTTCCTTCTCCATGTCTGGTTCTTCATCATCTGGAGCTTCCATTTCGTCTTCAAAGTACATTTGTGTCAGAAGGACCAAAATCTTCGGCAGCGTCCAACTCAAAGTGTCATAGGGCGGAGTTGCTTCTTGAAATTTCTCAACAAACAGGCAGCGGATATCACAAAAAGTAAGGAACGCAAACCGCTGCGACTCCTTCACATACGCAGAAATCTGCTCATTTTCCAGGGCGATCTCAGTTGGTTGCTGCGCTTCACTCTCGTTTCCGTCTTTCTGCTCCTCTTCGTTACTGCGTTTGGTTGTCTCCAAATGCATCTCCAAGACAGATATTAAGCAATCTTCCAGGTACGATCGAGACTTGCAAACTTTCTCGATTTGATCTCGCACGGATTGCTCATTGAAATCCTTCAGAGCACTTGACTGCGCCTCATCTTCATTCGCCTCTTCAACTCGGCGTTTATTTTGTGACTCGACAGTTTTAAACACAGAGCTGGTGCACCATAGGAGATCTAGATACAGAACCATCAAGGAGTGCTTGAGCGTGTCTGCTTGCCAAAGCTCTTCGTCAAGCAGAGGGATGTTTCTCGTTCTTCTGCGAATCAGAGCTGCCAGACCAGAAACAATGCCTCCCATACGGTTGCCTTTGTTGGCTGGCTCTACGTTGTCTTGCTTCTGCCTTGAAGTAGAGGACCCCGATGTTGAAGGCAGATAGTCTCGAACATTGATATATCGAATCATGCACGCGAGACGACACAATGAAACACGTAGCGCATACTCCACGTCCGTAAGATCCTTCGCTTTCTGTTTGCTTGTCCTTTTGCCCAGAGTACTCTTGGAACTATCTTGAGGATCTTCGAACAGCTTTGCATCATCCTCCAGCAGCAGTCGAGTCTTTTCCAACAAATCTTGAAAAATTTCATGGATTATCACCTCCGTCTCGCGTTTGATGACTTCATGCTCCGCTTGGAACAGATGATGAATTGAGAGGGATATTGTCGTCAGGAACTTCTCCTCCGAATTATTCAGAAACGCGTGCTGAAGCTTTTCAATCAAGCTTTTGACGTGCCCAAGGTGCTGTCCAACAATATCCGCCCTTAACGAGAGCATAGGAATCAATTCCACAAGCAGAGACAGCTTCTCTGAGTCAGATTGAAATCGCACAAGCAGACTGGGAATGTCTTTGCAAAATGCCACCGTGATTTCTTCCTACAACTCACAAATCAAAGTATGAGTCAGTAACGCTTCGTCAGTAGTGTTGCAGGACAATACACAACTTACTCGATCTTCGCTTGTCTTCTTCTTTTGTGCGGCAGATGATCGATCCGACTCTTCAGTTGTTATTTTACGGATACACGATACCAGCAGGCGAATCAAAATTGTCAATTGGTCGCTGGTGAGGTCAGACTTCTCCGACAACAAAAGATCTGTGAGAAGTTTCCAGTCTTGTAGTACCTCTAGGATGATTGTACATACACGAAAATACCATTAGTTCCGTCATTAGGCATAAAAAACAACTCAAAGGCAAAAACTTACGACAGTCCTCGAGTCCCCAAAATGCTTCCACTAGTGTCTCGACGGAATCGGCTGGGACATGGTGGTTGAATATGTAATCTTCAGCAAATTCGACCAGCGCAATGGCTTGAGTGTTCAGCTGGTCTCTTTTCAGTTTAGGATTTAGCTTCGATTCCGCAACACCAAATGCATCATACTGTAGACATATGAATTCAGCCGCTGCCTTCCGAATTTCAGCATTTTCGGGTTCAAAGACCAGTCTCTCCACTGGTTGCAACTCAACATCTGAGCTAATGAGACTCCGCTTGTCAACAGCAATCAGCAGCCGAACACACGCTTGGACAACTGAATCGTCAACATCGTTACACAGTTCCAGATATCGCGGTAAAAATCGCGACGTGAACAACTCGAGCTTGTCCGTAAACTCTTCGTGTTCATATAGACTGCGCAGCAAGTTCACTACACTCAGTCGAACCGACGCCTCTTTGTCGTTCAGCATCCATCCCAAATACTTGAGATAGTTGTCTTTCAAGAAATGGTCTGGCATGGCAGCAATCCAATTCCCGAGCGTTTCTGCACTTTCGGTTCGCACTTCTGGCATCACATCGCGGTAGCGATGCACAATCACCCCAGTGAATAAAATATCGACCACTTGCACCACTCGTTGCAACCGGTTTTCGTACATGTTCTTATTGTCCGTCAAAAGTTGCATTTTTTTGGACATCTTCATAGGTGTTGCTTTAGCCTTCGAATTCTTCGATGAAGAGTTGATTTCAGCATTCAGTTGGCGCTTCACCACCTCAAGTTGCTGCGAGATGTTTTGAGCACTTCCAACAAGTGCACTCCCAATCGCGTAGGCTCCAATTGTACTCGTGTGCCGAATCGCGCGAATTTCAGCGCTATCAACAGCAAGGACTCCGGTTAGACGCATACCCTTGCAGAGGCTGTTTTAAAACTTTTCATACCTTGTCAGCGTCGTCAGCCAGTCCACAAACTGGTGAACAACCGTCGATGTGAATAGGAGTTCATCTTCGTAACATTCTGTCACAAATGCTTTCCAGAACTCCACAAAGTTTCGCTTGAAGTGTTTGAACCCTTTCATGCGCGACACAATGGGATATCCATCATTGGACTTCCTCAAATCTTCCACAACATAATCCACTAGATCACTCATATCGAGCTTTTCGAGTTTTTCAGTAGTGGGAACACATTGACCTTCGCCACCACATGCCTGCAAACGATACATGTATCAGTTTGCTGCTGAAAGCACATGATATGCATTTCGCAATTAAATAAATCCATACCTGTAGCACAAAGTTCAAGATCTCGCGTGTGGCTTCTTCCGAATCTTCCTCATAGCGGCTGTGCCATTCAATAAGTAACGTACGAAGTGAAGCATTCCCTCGCTTGGTCACCTCTATTCAGCGTACATACGACCAGTTCGAGTTAGATGATCTATCTCCGTTAAATAAACAATACCAACAATATTAGCGTTGAAGCGTACAAACGTACCAAAGAAAACGTCGTCTCCATCCCCATCTTCAGCATCTTCATCGTCATCTTCTTCATTAGCTCCATCGCCTGGTAATCCCTTTGAACGGCGTTCTTCCTGCACAGGCTTCAATTTCCGAGGACGCACCAATGGTTTTCGCTTCGTCGCAGCTCCTCGTCGAGTTCCAGGCGCTGCTGCCGGTTTGGCACGCACTTTCGGCTTTTTCGGTGCGAACTCTCTAGCATCTGCCTCTTCTTCCTCCTCTTCATTACTTTCGCCCTCGCTCTCTTCCTCGCTCATCTGGTGATCGTCTGCGTCATTAACTTGATTGTCCTTGGCAGTGCCATCGGCATTCGCGCCCTCATCTGCAAGTCGAGTGTCGAGCACCTCGTAGATCTGCTTGGGCTTCTTCCGCTCGCGGGTGCTTCGGCGCGCACTCATGGCTGTGTAGATACGTTAATTGGAAGTTCTTCTGAGTGCGTGTGATACTGGCGAATGCCGCGCGCTCGTTCCGTGCCGCTCTCACTCCAACTGCCAAGAATGCGGCAATGCCATTGGCGTTGCTTTCAACCCGCGTATTCCGCGCGCAAAAAGGAAATCTCCCTCTATAAGCACTGTATTTTGTGTGGACCACATATGACAGTGTAAAGGGATGTTCCATTGACACCTCTGTATACGAACAGTTGGACTATTAGAAAAAGGGATTCAGCAATGCATGTTGCTGCAAGAACAAGCAACGGGAAATTGTTCTTGTAGAGAGAGAAAAGTTAAAGATTGGCGAGAAAGTGATTCCTCGTGATCGCATCTTTTTCATGCCAAAGATGTTCGTTTCAGCCAATCAGACGCGAAGTGTTCGTATGACGCCAGCGCGTCAGTCGATCTCACGGCGTCGTATTGGCCAAAATTAAATTTTCAGCATTTTTTTTCACTTTGAAGTGGACGGACTGAGCGGTCTCAACGGCGCTGTCTGTCTGTCTGTCTCTGTGTTGAATGCGATGGCTCAGTTGAACTTTTGCCGTCAAGCGCGCACCCGAGAGCTTTTTCTTCCTTCAAGCGCCGTCCGCCTCACGGAAGCCCCCCACAAGTCGATTCACGACAACAAGCAAGAACCATGGCGAACGCCGAATCGTCTCCACTAAGCGCCAGCTCGTCGTCCTCCAGTGGCAACGGCACGATTCACGTGAAAGTGCTGCGCGCGCGCAACCTGCCGACGATGGATTTCGGCAAGCGTCAAGATCCATTTGGTACGTTTTCTATGTATGGAGTGAGGTGTGGATGGGCAGAATCTTTGTGCAGTTGCAGTTGAAGATGTGTGTTTAAGATGGAAGTGTGTTTTTGGCTGGAGTTTATATTTTCTATCTTGCTGACATCAACGTTGCTTTGGATTATCTTTTCAGTGCTGGTACAGCTGGAAGGTTCGAACCCAAAGTCTTGGGCCACGACGGACCCAGCATTTCAAGGCGGCACCAACCCAGAGTGGACCGAGAAGCTGAATAATGAGCTGGAGCTCTTTTACGATGCCAGCTTGCATGAAAAAGACGCCGTGCTCACTGTTGAGGTGTTCTCGGACGAAACTGGCGACGAACTGATTGGCACGGGTCAGATCAACGTCGCCAAGGTTGCCAAAGACCAAACTAAGAGTACGTGCATGCCTTCTATGTTGCAGCAGTGACTGCATTGTGCCCTAAGATTGCTTATGGAATCTTTTTGCTGCTTTCCATGATCAGCTTCATCGGAGTATACGGTGCGCCTCAAGAACGGCGTTGGTGGAAACGCCAATCGCGGTGAAGTGGTGCTGCAAGTGTGGTTTGGCCCACCAGTGCGTAAGGCGTTCCGCGCCGCTCAACGTGCATCGAAGCTTTTGGATGCACGGGATTCCGTTGTCTCGACCGTGTGGTCGTTGGCGTGCGGAGTGTTAAACTCCAAGTACCTTCGGGGGTATGATGCATGTTTGTGATGTGTTTTTGGTCTACTCTGTGGATGCTGGAGCGTGATCATTAATTCATTCTTTGTGCCTGATGTGTCAATAGACCAAGAGAGTATCTGAAAAAGCACCGCAATCTCAGTGTGGGCCTGGCCGCAGTGCTGGGCATTATGTCTGCGGGAATTGTCGCCGTGTTTTTGGCGATCGCTGTCCCCACTGCTGTTGTCGCAACCTTCACGCTCCCGTTGTGGATCGTTCCATTTTTGGTGACTGCGTTCTTTACGGCTCCGTTGTGGATTCCGATTCTCTTGCTGGTTGGACTCTTTGCGGCGTTTATCGCGACGTTTGTGTTTGGTCTTGGCGTGACGTCTCGTCCTGTGCGTCGCCACGGAGCAATGCTTACTTCGCGTATCAAGCACAGTGAAATGGGCAAGCGCGTCGTGTACGAGAAAGAAGTCTAAGGAGCCATGAAGCTGCGTGAGAGAGAGTATGAGTTGTGCGTGCGTTTATAACGAATGGCATTTTTATGTGGATGCGAAAAAGAAAGAAAGAATGAAAAATCGAACGTGCTGCCTTGTTTGCCGAGAGACGAGAATTTTCCTGTAACGCACAACTGCATGCAGCATATTGACCGAACACGCCAAGCTGTGTTGGCCTTTCCTCAGAATTTGCGCTGTTTCTTCGCGACGAATCATGATGGGTTACATATCTGTGGAGCCAACTAAAGAAAGTAGTGTTGCATTGGATCGTATCGTGTTACATCTGCATTAGTATTGTGAGTTGTTTGTATAGCTTGGGATTCCAACGTGGACGGCCACTTGCGCGAATCCTCATCTTCTATTTTTTGTTCCTTTTGCTTCTGGGTGTTGGAGCATTATTGGGAAGCATGTACAGCACATGCTTGCATTTCATCATCATTTCATCTTCACGGTGGTGGTAGGCGTACAATCACCGTGGTTCATCATTCGAGTTGGCTGGGTTTTGGCATCGGGCATAGGTTGTTCTTGTTTCTTGTTCTGGGATGGCTGCATTTACAGCATCAGGTTCTGTTGCGTGGCGTCCTTCAAGCGCATGATTTGGTCTTCTTTCTCTTCCAGGTACAGCATCAGGTTGCGGACGCGCGTCTGCTTGTCCTTCAACGACGACTCCATGAGCTCGTTCTCGGCCGAGACACGAAGAAGCTCCGAGTTGGCGCTCTCCAACGCGAGTGTTAGATCTTCCTGCGCGTTCTTGAGCGTGTAGTTCTCGCTCTCAAACTTGTCGGCGCGGGTCTCGAGCGATTCGACTTCACGTTCCATGACGCCAAGCGCTGCCGTGAGTTCATCCACCGTCTTCTGCTTTTCCACAACGTTCTTGAAGAGGAACATGTCCAAATTCAGGTTCAGCTCCTCAACGGAGAAGTTGCTGTTGTCACTCGACGCCTTGAGTTGCTCAACGAAGCGGGTCGAGATTTCGTCCACAAGCTTCTTCTTCGTCGACAAGTTCATGTACAAGTTGCAGATCTCGCGATCCTTCTCCATGAGCACGTTGCGCAGACGCTTCACCTCCATTTCTCTCGCAATATTTACTTCACGAAGGTGCAAGATCATGTTTTCATCCGCACCGACTGGTTCGATCACAGTGGAGAAAGATTTCTGAGCACTGAGAGACGAGCGACGCGAGCTAGCGAAGTCAGCATTTTCATCGCGCTTGGCGACAAAGTTCGCACTGATCTCCTCCACGCGCATCATCAACTTCGAGATCTGGGCATCCTTGTTCAGGACTTCATTTTGCAAAGACGCCGCCAATTGGGTCTTGGCGGAAAGCTCAGACTCGAAGAACGATTCTGCTTCACGGCGGAGTGTCTCCTGTACCATGAGCTCTTCTTGAGTGTCAGCGAGGCGCTTCTGGAATTCCGAATCAGAGGAAACAGCAGCAACAGTCTTGGAACGCTGAAGCTTGAGGATCAGTTCATTCACGCGCTTCTTCTGTTCCTCGATCTCGCACGCACTCATTTGGTTCAGTTCCGCAAGGCGCGCGTTTTCACTTTGAATCAGCGACTTCTCGCGGATCATCGCGTCCAGCTGCGCGTGCAGGTCCTCCTCGGTCGATGGCGCCTCATTTTGCTGTTCCTGCTTCTGATGATAGGCAACCAACGCGGCGACACGCTCCTGGTTCTCCGAGTTAATCAGCCATGTGTAGTTCTGGTCGTGTTGCATAATCCCATACAGCACCTGCATGACGGTTTTGGTGGCGTTCTTTTGCTGGTCATTCACCAACACGTCAGGCTCCTCCAACACAGCAAATGATGGCTCCATGGTGTTGATTTCTGGCTTCATCTCTTCAGCATGGGACAGCTCCGTGACATCGAGCTTGGATTCTTCCTCATCCTCGTCGTCCGTTGGCGACCAGTCAATGGAGTCCACAGACTGCGTTAATTCCGACGACGGCGAGTGGCGGCCACGCGAGCTGAAGCTTGGAGAGTGGTAGCGACGATAGCGCGGGTCGGTCGCGATCGCCAGGTCATCGTACATGTCATCGTAGTAACCCGGAGTCGTCGACGTGACGGTCGACGCCATGGACGCAGACAGGTCCGTGGCCACGGCCGCGCGGTCCAGCGACTTGAACGGCGTCACCTGCGACTTGTAAAATTGCGACGGCGACATGGCGCCGCTACGCTGCGACACGTGCTCGATCGTCGCGGCATTGAACACTGTCACTGGTGCAGCATGCGGGAGAAACTCGTCGGCCGGGTTCTTCTCAAAAAACCGCGGCATCGCTGGCTTGATCGGCGACACACCAGCATCCTTGAGCCCCGATACGCGTTGCTTCTCGGTTTCGAACGAAAGCTTCCGGCGCTTGGACGCGCCATCCTTTCCGGTTTCAGCGTTCGCGTCGGCAAACTTCTTAATCAACTTGGTGCGCTGCGGCGAGATCGTGGGCGGCTCGGCGGTCTTGGTGGCCGCAACGCTCTTGCGGCGCTGCTGGCGACGCGTCTGCAGGATCGCGCGCGCCTGCGCCTCGAGCAGGTCCACGAGCTGCGCGTCCTTGAGCACGTTGCCGTCCGCGCGACACGCGCCGCTGAGCGCGCTCACGAGACGGAAAAGGTCTTCGCGCGTGCGGCCAGCTGGCGGTGGCATCTTGGACGCCATCTTCACAGGCGACAGCGCCTCCTGTAGAGAATAGATAGATAGATGCCCGCACTCAATCTCCCCCTCGTTTCCCGATACTGTTAGTATAGGAAGGCGGCTAGAGAGAGAGAGAGAGGGGGTCTGGGGGGTGGTGAGCAAATTAAATACTGAGAGTCGCTGGGTTGAGAAGCGGTTCAAATAAATAGAAGAATAGCAACTCATGACCCGCGGGACCCGGTTTTTAAACTGGCCTCCTCCATACACTTTTACATCATGATGGCACATCTCTGCAGCCAACGAACGACCAACGACCAAATCGGTAAGAAAAATCAGGAAATGCGCGGGTTTAGAGTGGCGCACGTTATTAACTACAATAGAAATGTATCAGGAGGAAGACCTCGTTTAAGGTGCAGATGGTGTGTTCTAGGGCGTTGCGAACTGCAACATTTTGGATTGTGTGGATCGCACGTGAGATTGCGCACTCTTGGGGTGTGACAGTGGCTCACTGAACGGCTTCCCGTGCAAATGGGTCGTGTGGGTCATTTTGCCTAATTGATTCCATCCATGGGTGTGTGGCTGTGTGGTTGTGAGGGCGGTGGCTCATGGGGAGAGATGGAGCCAGCAAAATGACAGGGAGATGAAGAGATTTGGAAAAAAATGTATGGGGCGGTGGCCCGAAAGAATTCTGAAGCGAAAGCGAGGCGTGACGCGCAGCAAGCCGCAGCGCATTTCCTACGCCTTTTGTACAGTAAAACTGTGGAAAGTATCGTTGAAGAAAAGGAAGCACACGTTCGAGGATTCCATACATTGTGCCATACAAACGCGGCAAACTGGCTGTGTCTTCCGCTTTATTAGCGGATGCTGCTGCTTTTGGTGAAGGGCAGACTCGTTTACTGACTTCTCTGCCGTACATGTCCCTCTGTTCTATTTATTCTACGAGCTGTCAGCGCTGACAGTAGACACTCGTGTACACACACCTAAGATAGAAACCCAGCGTTACGAAAATGAATGCACACACGTAGAAAATGTAGAAAGAGTACAAGGAAAACTGTGACACACCAGCCGCTTCATTTGACTCCTACGTCACCAAAGCTAGGACAGGTTAGGACAAACCTGCCGAATTGCATACAGTTTGTCGCACTAATTTTAGGAGCAGTGACACGAAAGTGTTCTAGAATTGACTCAAAGTTAGCGTCAGGCGTGAAGATTTTCGCTCCCCCAACCAATTCTTTGCAGTGTATTATTGATGGAGCGTATGAGAAATAGCGATTCTTTGCCACCATTTTGCTTTTGCGTGGGGTTCGTGCGTTTGTGTCCTGCCTGGGGGTGAGTCACTCTACCCTTCGGTGACAGATGGTGCAACTGTACTCAGATGAGCATTTTTTCATTTACCTGCCTAAATGCCGTAAATTATGTTGAATGCATACATAAACCAACTCGCTTAACCGCATCATGCTTCAGTACGCATTATTCAAGGTTTGAAGATGCGATCTTGAAAGATCGCTCTCCTTCTTGCCTTCGAATGCTCATTTTTCGCGTGATTGTCTTGTGGCATATGGTCAATCTTCAGAGTGTTGACAACGACGCTGCGTCCTACACATCTATCTCGCGTTTGTGAACCAGGCTTGCGTTTTGTATGTCGCAATTGAAATACCTTGTCGCGATGATGCGCTCATGCCTGTCAGATGTTTCCATTCAGCTCAGTTGCAGTTGATTCAAAGAGTGCATTCAATGCACAGCTTGCAATTTTCTTATAGCCTCTATTACTCTATCGGTTTGCAAGGTTACTACGGGCACGCACCTGTGTCGAATTATTTTATGATCCAGCAATTGTTTCATTTACCGGAGTTCGTTGAGCTCGGATTGCACACTCTCTCCCTTCAAGCCGCGTTCTGGCGACGCCGATTCGTCCTTTTCGCGTTCCTACTGCGTGTACCTTTTGCGACTACGTTTACAGCGAGACGGATGACCCAAGCAGATACACAAACATCTTGTGGCCGCTGTGCAGCAGCACGTGCGCGATCACACCAATCTCGACTACTAGAAGTGCTATCAACATGTTGCCGATGGACGCAGCGGTCATTCGAGTCGACTTCGCCATTTATCACGATTGGATACGAGGGGCGGCGAGGATTTTCACAAATAGGGTGACGGTAGGGCAGACAATGCGCCAGACTAAATATCAAGCGGTCAGTAATGCTAAGTAAGGCAGCACATCGTAAAGAGATTGGGATGCTGCTTTATAATTTGTGGATTGATATATACGATATACTACCATAGCAGGTTCACAAGCAGCACAGGAATGATCAGGTGAAAATCATTTCTCTTTACCCGCTATCCTCAAAGTGCATGTCATCCGTATTGCGTAGAAAGAATGCAGGAAATCTACTGCAGAACACTTCGTTTTTTTCTGCCAGTTGAGTTTACCACTACAGTGTGCAGAAGGAAAGCGCAAAAAGTGTACCTATGTTGTGTTCAAGGTTCAAGATGGGTGGCCCTGAATCACCCATCACAACCAGCAAAGCGAATGAGCAATGCTGTGGCAATGACCCAAGCATTTCTGACCACCGTAAGCAGTGCTGAGCGTGATTGATGGTAGACGAGGCTCTCTCAGCCAGAGGCTGCAGTGATGTTCTGGGTCAACTCCGTTTGCTCGCAATTGGACCATTTGGCTAAGCTGCCGTCAGCCAACCTTGAAATGATCACACTCTATTTTCCTACCTTGTTTTACAACATTTGTCTTCTCACTGGAAACACAGGGTCTGTTGTTTTTTACCTTGTTTTGATAAAACGGCGATATTGTGAGAGGTTTGTGAGTGCTGGTCTTCATTTAGTCATGTGACAGCGAATTTGACGTGGGGCCACACACAATGGAGACGCATGCGTCGCTGCTGCCGCCGCACTGCGCCGTGTGCAACCACCGTCACGAGCAGGTGAGTGCGTGTTTGCGTAGGTGAAGGAAGATTTTCCACTCTGGCCACCCACGCGCCATGTTGTCTGCGTGCGTGGCGCTCGCAGTCACCGGTACCGCTTTTTCTAGGTCTGGAGTGGACTGGTAACATTTTCTCGTAAAAAAAATCGTGTCCTACGAAACGCAAACACAACTGACCAAACGTGTGTTTGCTTATTATGCCCGTTATGCTGTATCTTGCTTCTGGCTTTTATGTGTGTATATGTGCATGCGGCGTTCGTATGGCAACAACGCATTAATTGGTACAGGGGGTCAAGTGTTCCATCTGCGGCCATGCTGGCAAAAGCCGCTTCTTCCAGAAGCTGCAGGTACGTTTACGTCCAAGGTCAAAAGTTGCTGCTGCTGCTAACAGTAATCGTTTTGGATTTATGCTTACGCGTGTATCATGCTGTTGGTGTAAACAGAATGCAGAGTCGGTCGATTTGTTTAGTGTGCAAGCAGTGGATTGCTTCGCCGGCCACACCACGATCCAGCACGCAAACAGAGGCTTCTGGAGCTTTACGAAGATCCTGAGAGCCCACATCTTTCCTGGGACTCCAACTGAGCACGAAGACGACGCGAGCTGCCGACATCTGATCGCATTTGGTACGTTTTTCAGTCCATGAATGGCCGGTGTGCGCATGCATTCATGTCGTTTGTATTGATTTTTTTCAATTAGTTGGCGATTTTCCGATCGGTATAGGGCGATGGCGGATATCTCAAGATGCTGCTGACAACAGCAGCATTGCTGTTGTGACGATTGAGCATTTTGGGATTCTCGCGTCCAAGCGGCAACAGGGCTACGGCACCAAGTTCCTGCGACGAATAGTCGAGGTAAATCCTGCAATTTCATGCTGGATCTGGGAATAGTATTGCTATGTGTAGGTACCTGTGTGAAAACCGCTTTCGCTCACTCGCATTTTTTTTGCGTTTACTACATGCTTTACAGGATGCTACCGGTAAGCTCACCCAGATACGTCTGCGCGTACCAGCGCTTGTCGCGTACGTTCAAGACACCAGCGAGACGGCTCTGCCGGCTGTGAATGTTTTCCAAGCGTGTGGCTTCGTGCTCGATCCACAGCGACATGGCACGTCGGACTCGCCCTATTTGCGACTAAGTTTTACCCAATCGGCCGAGTCGATTATCGAGTAAGGCGCCTTAACGTCCAGTAGCAGCAGCAGCCAAAAGTGAAAGTAGATGCAGAACGAAATGCAATTGATTTCGAATAGCATTTTCTTTTACTTGTTTATATACCTAACGTCCAAGTGCTGCTGAACTTAGATGCCAACAGCAGCAAACAGGGAGCTGAATTGCCATGTATGCCTTTGAATCTCTGCATAAACACACGTCCAAGCAGAGCCCCTCGATTCTTGTCTCGTGCTTTCGTTTTTTTTCTCTCGGGAGCTCTTTGGCTGCAAATGCTCTGCTCACTCCAATTATGCATAAACTATATGGCGCATGAGCGAGATATTTAGTCAAGTATGGGTTCATTTTACACCGCAATATTCTTGCCCCTTGTTCGCATCTGAAAGACCGTAAACGCGAAAATCATTATTAAACTAAACTGAGACTCACTTGTCACTCTCTAGGTATTCGCCTTGTCCACCCCCGCCGAGTGCTTCAACACTACAGTGACGACATCGACATGACCTAGATCTGCAGCAAGCATTAATGGTGTGCATCCATTTTCGAAGTTGGCTAGATCTACACGCGTGGAGTGTTTCAGCAACACATTGACGACTTCAAGGTGGCCTCTCCCCGCAGCTTGGATTAATGGTGTCCACCCCTCGCTACTCGCTAGGTCCACCCTCGCAGAGTGCTTCAACAAAACGGTGACGACGATAGCATGACCTTGATCTGCAGCAGTCATTAGTGGTGCCCATCCATTTTCGACGAAGGGTAGATCGACGCTTGCTGAATGCCCCAATAACATGGCCACGACAGCAGCATGGACTTTGCTCGCAGCTTCCAGTAATGACGTCCACCCCTTTTAGTCGTCAGGTCCACGCTTGCCCGATAACTGAGTAACACACTAACGACGTGGAAGTGACCCCGCCCTGCCGCCATCATTAACGGCGTCCACCCATTGTTATCCCCAAGGTCCACGCTCACCGAATGCATCAAAAGCACGACGACGACGGCAACATGCCCTTGGTCCGCAGCACACATTAATGCTCGATGCTGTCGATTTCCTGCTGCCTGGGATTGGCTCGACAGCGCGAGCGCTCGTCAAGATCACATCGCTGTGTAAAGAGATGCACGAGGGCGAGTGCACGTATCTGCGGCTGCACACGCGGCTGCGCGATCTGCTGGTCGAATTCGATGCCATGACAGAGCGCAGCACGCTGTCAGAAGGAGATGTCGTGCGCAAATACAGCGACATCCTACGCATGTACACGACGTTTCTCAAGCAATATCGCGCGAAAAAACTGTTTGCACGACTCGCGGAGCACAAGCGTATGATGGATGAGCTTCTCGTGATAAACGAAGACGTGGAGACGCTTTTCCAAATGATCCATCTCTCAACAGCAGCGTCGTCGATGACGTGGCGAAAGCAGTGAGAAGCTGACAAGCAAATGCAGAAGAGAACGATGGTCGCGATCGCCGCGGACGATGTCTTGATCATTAGCGAGCTCCGCGGTATGCGCGCTCAAATGGAGAGTATGATGCGGCTCAAGTACAAAATCGACATCACATCGGCGCAGCGCGTCAGCCGTTCGAGATCATGGCGCTGATCAAATAGGTGTTCTCGACCATCGCTCGCGCTTCCAAGGGGTCTGTGACCCGTGTGCTGCCGTGGTATCTTCCACCAGATATGGTGCGACGCAACGTGCAGCCGTTCGCAGTCGGATCTTTTGATTCTGTACACCACGGCGTCTGGAGGTCCGGCGCACACATCGTATGCTCGTGACTGACACCAGCATCTCAGACGCGATGTAAGCGTTTCTGAAAGAAGCGGACTTGTGGTTCAAGTTTAGTCATCCGCATGTTGTCACGATATAAGGCGCGAGTCACTTCTCAATGCCACCGTATATCGTGTGTGAGGAGGCGGCAAATGGGAATTTGGCCGAGTTCCTCGCAGAGTCCGAGAAGGATCGACAAGTGACATGGCGCTTACTCTACCAAGCCGCTCTCGGACTCGACTATATTCACCAGAAAAAGGTTATGCATGGCGATCTAAAGTGCAACAACATCCTCGTCAGTGGCGATAGGCGAGCTAAAGTCGCTGATTTTGGACTGAGTGTGACGCGAACCGCATCGTCTTCTGCTGCCAGTAAGACTTTGCGAGCGTCTATGCTGGCGATCACAGTCAATCCGTCGAAAGCAGGAGAAGTGAGTGGCGGCTTGCGCTGGAAAGCACCAGAGTGCTTGAAACGACGACCGACCTTCGCGTCGGATGTGTACTCGTTTGCAATGTGCATCATCGAGGCCGTAACGGGCGAGATTCCGTTTGGATTCCTCAACGACGACGATGTGCGGTACAATCTATCCAAAGGCGAAATCCCAGAACAACCTGAGGAACTCACAGACGATGTGTGGCACCTCACTGAGCAAATGATGAGGTTTGAGCCGATACCGAGTCGAATTGTCCACGGTGATCCAAAAATTGAAGTCGCTCGCAGAAAACGAGGCAAAAGAAGACACAGCATCGCGTCGCAACGTGTCCACGACATGTTTCTCGTCCCAGCCGATGACGGCATTGTTTTGTGCGGATTGCGGTGTATTCTTGAGAGTTGATCCTTTTGCAACTGGAAGTATGACGGCGCAACAACGACCCAAAAAACCACCACCTAGTCGTCAACATTCGACAGACAACCATGTGGTGGTGATGTCACCTCTGTCGCGATCAAACACTCTTCATGTGGAGGCGCGTGACGGCGCACCGCCACCAGCCACACGAGTCGAGAGTGAGTCACCATCACCCACAAGCGTAACATTCGACGCGTTGACTCCGCGCTTAATGGATGATGAAAGAATAGAGCAACGTTCTATGGGATCGGAAGACATCGCCATATTAGTCACGCTGTTGGCGAGCAGTATGCCGCTCACAAGTGATAGCATCACGTCGGACCATACAAGTTATGCGGAGGCGTTGATGGCCCTCGCATGGAAAAATGCCCCGAATCAAGCGGAAATCGTCCGCCTTGGAGCCATTCCGCCGCCTGTGAGCCTTCTTCGTTACGGAGATACACTTACGAAGCGAGTCACTGCAGAAGCGTTGAGAAACCTTGCAAGTTCCTCCAATCGAGACCAAATGGTCCAGAACGATGCTATTCCAGCGCTCATTACGGTCCTGCAGCAAGAACACGATCCTGCGGCAATAGGGTTTGCGACATGGACTCTGGGGGAACTCTCAAAGGAGAGTGTATAAATCCGATCCCAAGTAGCAGATGGAGGCGCGATTTTCCCATTGCTTGTCAATCTGTTGCGTCATAACGATGGTGTTATCACGCCGTCAGCGGCTCATGTGTTCGCCTCACTTGCATCTCCAGCATCTTCGTACCAGTCGGCTATTGTACGCGTAGGTGCAATTCCATTGCTAGTTGGCTTGCTTAAGAGCGCTCGCGATGATGCAACTCATGCTGCAGCGACACTTACATTGGCCCGCCTCGCCGCGAAAGTTCCCGAAAATCGCGTTCTCATTGCACAAGAAGGTGCGATTCCGCTCTTTGTCGGGCTCTTGAAGAAAGATGGAACTCATGGTAATACGCAACGCGATGTGGCCAAGGCATTGGCCACCGTCGCGTGGTCAACTTCAGCAAATCAATATCAGATCGCGCGTCTTGGAGGTGTTTCTTTGCTTGTTGGCTTACTACGAGCCGGCAACGCTGAGACCAAGCCGTTTGCGGCGCTCGCGACGGATAAACTGACCGACGGCAATCCAGCCATTCAGACATAGCGACGCGATTCCGTTGCTCATCGGTCTTTTGAAAAGCGATGAATCCTTAGCGAGGCAGTTTGAGGTCCAAGCACTCGGCAGTCTTGGGTGCGGCCACGCCTCAAATCAAATAGAAATCGAGCGCCATGGTGCGCTGCCGCTTCTCGTACACCAAATGGAATCAGGTAAAGAGATGGCCGCGAATAGCGCGTCAGTGGTATTGATGCGTCTTTCAATTGGCAACGATGCGATCCGTTCAAGCGTGGTTGCGCTGCAAACACAAAACCAGCATTAACCGGCGGTGTTTTGACGGCGAAAGAGACGTGAGTGAGCAAGGTTGCTAAGATAATACTAGTTTTTGCTGTCAGGACTGGACGTTTTTGGCCGACGTAAGCATCAAATTGGAACTTGGGCCATCTTTTTGTCGAAAATAGAAGACAATATATATTACCGTGTTCAAAACGATAATAACCGATATTAAATATATTCTTCTCTGGTCCAAAAAAGAATTGTAATTGAGGTTTTATTTTGTACCGCACCACAAGATCTATAAAATCTCGTTGGGTGAAATGTTCAAAAGGTAACTTTAAACTGATTTCATTGGCAAAAGTTAAACGACTTTGAGTAAAACCGTATAATAGGAATATTGTTGTTGCTTGTTTTTACGAGTTAAGCATGTGATAATCGTCCCTGAAAATAAACCTCGTGAATTTTCTCATACCCTTGTCTGTTATTATCACGAAAAAATGGTGCTGCTGCGAAATTTAACCTTACGCCCTTCAAAAATGATGATCAAAAGTTGTCATTTTCGCACGTTTATTTAAACGCAACCACACTTTTCAAAAAATCATCGGAATCGATGAAGCTCGAGCTTTCGAAAGAGTTGATGATGATGATTAAAGAATTCTATCAATCGATGATTTAAGAATTCCTAAAGTCGATCAGCCTACGTTGAAACGCAGATTTACCTAAACGGTTTTTAAATACATGGTCAAGGGCAATATAGTCATACTTGCTCCTGTCACTCGCCGGAATCGCCTGTTGCGTCTAGCCCCCCAAAAGCGACCATCGACAGGGCTTTCTACCTTTTTTTGATAATCAGTTGCACCTCAATTGGTTGTGAGTGATGGTCCCAACAGCGAGAATCAGAGACGAAGGCTAACTGATGAAGACGAATGCGTCGCCATTGTCGCAACAATGCGCTGTGTGCAACCATCGCGGAGTGACTGCGTATCTGGATATTGCAGATAAAGAATGCGCTACTACTCTGGTTGTTCGCGCGCTCTTTGTCGCTCGTGAGTCATGCGTAGACGCGTGCAGTCGCTGGATTTGCGGGTGCAGCGTTCTCTGTGTGCTGCCGTCATTTTCTCGTGAAAAAAGTCGTGTCAACGGAGCGCAAACAGAAATTGACCAATCATGCGCCTGACATGTGTGTCTTCCTTCGGCTTCTATCTCTATGTGTGTATGTATATGTGCATGCGACGCTCAGATGTGGACGCATGGCCGCATGCGTTGATTGGTACAGGGGTCAAGTGTTGCATCTGCGGACTTCTTCCAGAAGCTGCAGATACGTTTATGTCCGACGTCAAGACTACTGCTACATATTACTGCAGTAATCGCTTTGGATTTGTGACGCGATCTCGCTTACGCGTGTGTCATGTTGCGGGTGTAAACAGAAGGCCGAGTCGGTCGATTTGTTTAGTGTGCAAGCAGTGGATTGCTTCGCCGGCCACCCCACAATCCAGCACGTAAATAGAGGCTTCTAGGGCTTTATAAAGACCCTGAGAGCCGACATCCTGGAATCAAGGTACTGACATCTGATCGCAATTCGGTATGCATTCTTTCGAGTCGTTTGGCTGCTGTCCATGCGCTGTTCCATGCCGTTCATGCCGTTGTATTGGTCTTTTTGCATCCAGAATGCTTATGCTGGTGCTCAGAATAGATAAGTATTGATTGGTATGCGTAGGTAGTGGATGCCTGAGCACGAGCCACCCTCACTCACGCGCATGTTTTGGCATCTATGTATGTCTCGCATGCTGTACAGGATGCCAGCAGCAAGCTCACCCAGATGCGTGTGCGCGTACCAGCGCTTGTCGCGTACGCCCGAGACACCAACGAGACGGCTCTGCCGGCCGTGAACGTCTTCCAAGCGTGCGGCTTCGCGCTCGGCTCGCAGCGACACAGCACGTCGGATACGCCCTATTTGCAACCAAGGCTCACAAGGTCGGCCGAGTCGACCATCGAGTGAGTCGACTTAACGTGCTGCCAGCGCCCAGTAAGTGGAAGCAGGCTTAAGAAAGAAAGGCAACTGCTAGAGTGATTTGGAATGACATTCTTAGTCCGCAGACCGCAGACAGACAGGCAGACAGGCAGACAAACAGACAGACAGACAGACAGGTCAATTGCACTCTCCCTGGGTGACTTCAACCTACCCGACTTAATTGTCCTAGTGTTCAAGTGCTGCTGGACTTGGATAGCAGCAGCAGCAGCAGTAGCAGCAGACAGGGAGACCAATCGCCCGAACGCCTTCGAAATTTCACCATAAACAAATGTAGAGCACCTTCACTTTGATATCCCAAGCAGCAGCAGCGCAGCAGCGTTTGCGTGTTGAGTACTGTAGAGTCGACTCGAATTTTGCCTCGTATTCTCTCTCGGCAGTTCATTCGGCTGCTGGTAGAGAGTCTTCTCCAAATGTGCAGCCACCCCATGTCTCTGTGGTTGGCGTATTTAGTTAGCTAAGCATGACTCCCTCTCTCACCGCACTGCTTGCTGTGTTTGCCCCCTTTTTCGGCTCTGGAATCATTTTTTATGGACAGTAAACAGTACGCAAGACCCGACCAAGTGGAAAACTAATCGCAATTGACACAACACGAGACCCACTCTCTATGCACTGCACACAGCTTGTAATCTCCCCTACTGACCCGCGCATCCCCCTCATCTCAATCCATTCTTTCCCTTCCATCATCCCGTGCTGGACATCGGCAGGATTCGCTCTTCTGCCTGTCTGCTTTAATTTGGAGCTGCCGCAGAGGGAAAGCAAGGAAGGAAGGAAGGTGCCTCCATCGCCATCCTGTATGCACATCGGACAGATGCATGTGAATACAAGCGAAACAGCAGACCCAGTGCCCTGATGCTTGGCAGTGTGGCAGTGTGGGAGGATCGCAATGAGCGGATCCAATTTCGCCATGGGATGGAGGATTCGGAGCGTCAAGGACGTGATCAGGGTCGGGGTCCTGAAGCGAATGATGGTCCGTCCAGATTCTTCTGCTATGTTCTCTTGTTGAGCTGCTTCGTTATCAACTGCGTACAGTACCCCGCTCCGTTCTCTCGTGATCCTTTCCGCTTGGCCACTGCATCTTGAGGTACCAGTAACCATCTTTCTTGCTGTTTTCTCGCACTTCTTCGTAAGAGAACACTGCAAAGGTGTCATGACTGCAATCGTGTGGCCAATACTGAACTTCAGTCGAGTTGTATCATGGCTGTAACGTGGTAAACTCTATGACGAGTGGTTCTATCTATTTGAGCCAACCACTTAATCTCCCTTGACAACGTGCTCTGCTTCGGAATCCGACGAGCTGCCTTCGTACTCATCCTTGCCAGTCTCGTGCGCGCCCTTCGCGACCACACCGACGACGAAACGGACAATCAGGAAGCCCCACCAAATGTGCAAGTAGAGAGCGCGACGAGCAGCACGTTGAAAAGCAGCCACGACGGTGGGCCTGGGTCCGTGAACAGGTTGGTAAAATCATGGGCATCTTCCAAACGCATGCGGTTTTCGACCAGCGTCGTGTACAGCAACTTGGTCGGGAGCAAGTAGAGCCGAAAGTAGTCCCAGTTCACGACGAACGCCACAAAGAGCAGTTCACTCAGAAATAATCCACAGGCACCTTCGAGTTTCAAGTAATTGGCCATCTTGAGCATGTCGAGTGGGATACCAGACACGTCGTGGAGAAGCCACACGATGACTCCAACGGGGAGGAACCCGACGGCGTACAACCAGGTCATCAACGCGATGGTCACGACGTGACGTGATGGGACATCATGACAAAGTCGTCCTTGCGGATTTCCTCCAGGTTTTTGCACGAAAACGCCGAGTAGATGATACACTACGATGCAGAACAAGATCCTTAGCCTCCGCGGCCTTTCCATTCGACGCAAGTTCGCAAACGCGCTCGAACCCTATCTGCCAACGTGCCTGAGTATCAACAGAAATGAGAAGTGGAGGAGCCTTATGCGTCTTGGTATCTTCTCACCAAGTTTCGTCTTTGAGTACCACCAGATCGTAAATCGCCATCGGCACGTGGACCACGAGTTACCACGCCTGGTCGCACCATTTCTTCATCGTGGCGCTTTTTCTGAGCGGATCGCCCAAGTGCTGCAGAAATGTTCGCGAGAACCATCCGACACCCACAACGAACACGAACTTAGTGATGATACGCACAGCGATCGCGCCGTCAATGCGCCATCAACGAGTGCACTGGGCTTTGCGATCGATTTCGTTATGGAGATACGAGAGTGGGTTTCTGAAAATGTGAACGGCAAGGAGAAGCAAAGGCGCGAAAGGGTCTTTCGAAAATGTGGCTGGCACAGCGAATGATACGAAAAGAGGAAATACGAGGACCTTGAGTAGTGGTTGTAGTTTCCAAGTTATAGTTTCCATACATCCTCAGAGGGAGAGATGAAACGAAACAAGGCACAACAACAGCAACGCGGTCACTTTTAAGTCAAATCACGAACGCTTTTTTTGATTCCCATTAATGTATGCATTTCACGCTATTCGTACGCTTCCCATACTTCTCAAACTCAGTTCTTATCTTCCTCCTCGTCTTGTCCTCCTCGTGGCTTCCCCTGTTTTCGCTGCACTGCGTTCACCGATTGTATTTGCTAGCTTCCCCCTAATAATAATAAAATAAGTGTTCTCTGGGGTAGGTGAAGCATGCAACTCGATGTTTCTCTAATATCGTGTGGTGTTGATGTCGTCGCCTGCTTATGCGCTGTTCCGGTAGTCGTTCGACGTCACCGACTGCGCGTACATCTCAAAGGCCTTCACGACGTCCGCAAAGGATGGACGCATGTTCGGCTCGCGGTTCCAGCACGCGCGCATGAGCCGCGCAAAGAACCGCGGGCACGTCGTCGGGATCTGCGGACGCAGGTCGTGGTTGAGCACGCCGAGCGCCGCCTGGATCTGCACCATGCCTTCGTACGGACACCGGCCCGTCACGATCTCCCAGATCACGATGCCAAACGAATACACGTCGGCTTTCTCCGTGTACTTTTGGTTACTCAGGACCTCAGGGCTGTAACGAAAAAGCAAAACAGAGAGAGAAAGAGCACGTAAGATAAGTCATCCGAACGACAAGATACTTTGTCCATTGGAAAAGAGAACAAGGTACGTACGCCATCCACTGCACCGTGCCGCAGTTGCCCGTCATGGTCTGGATTTGCGCCTTCACGCGCGCGAGCCCAAAGTCCGAGATCTTGATCGAAAAATCCTTCTGCACGAGCAGGTTCGGGCTCTTCATGTCGCGGTGCAGGATCGGGCGCTTGAACTGGTGCAGGTAGTTCATGCCCTTGGCTGTGTCCAGAATGAACTTGGCGCGGATGCCGTCATTGATCTGGCGCCGACGCGCGCGCAGCACACCCCAGAGCGCGCCTTGATCGACGAGCTCCAGCACCAACGCGCGACTCTCGGGCTCCAGACACGCACCCAGCAGCATGCAAATGTTTGGGTGGTTCAATACGCTCATGATCTGCACCTCAGTCTCAAATTCACTCACGACATCGGGCCGTAAGTCCTGGTGCAGCAGCACCTTCACGGCCACGGGCTTGTTCTTCCACGTGCCTTTGAATACTTTGCCGAACGCGCCCTCGCCGATCACTTTGCCCAGCGACAGCTCTGAGATGTCGATGCTCTCGTGCGCCGCGACGAGTGAGTTTCGCCGGCCGCCGATGCGGCTCGGGTGGTGCATGGCCGAGTTGCCGTAGTTCATGTTCTCATCGTAGCCTGGCGGTAGGAAATCCTCCGAGAGGAAGAGCGGGATCTTGGCTTCTCGGCCTTCTTGGACGCGCACGTGCGTGGAGCTGTTGGTGTCAGTCTCGGCGCCGTCATCATAGTCGTCGACGTCGTCGTCGTTCATGCACACGTCCTTGTCGATCGAGAACGACGGGTAGCCGTCGTAGGCCGCAAAGAGGTCGTCTTGCTCCGTGGCCGCGGTCGCGAGCGTGCGGCCGGCCATCGTGTGCTTCTTGGCGTGGCCCACACCCTTCATCACAAGCGTCGGCGGCATGAGCGACTCGGGCGCGCGCACCTGGTTGGGCGAGTGCAGTGCCTCGTCGCTCTCGCCCCCGTAGTCCATGCGCTGGGGCTTCATCGTGCTGATCGGCGAGCCGCAGAGATGGAAAAACTGCCCGCCCTTGTTGTTGTTGTGTCCCCTGCGTCGCTGGTCCATCTTGTGGAAATATATTATAATTTGGGGGAGTCTTCTTCTTCTTCTCAAAGCGGTTGCTTGTGTATGGAGAATAGCGTTATGCTAGTTATGCTGCCACCTACACAAGCAAAGAAGCAGGAAGAAAAGCAAGAGAATAACCAGCGAAAAAAAACGTCAGTCACGTCCCATACTCCAACTGGGTACGCCGTGGGTCAACAATCAATCGTCACCTGCTGTCTGCGGTGGAAAGAAAGAGTGGAGAGAGTGCTGTCGTGTCTCTCAGCGGCCGAGATGGAAAGTAGTTGCCGCTGTTGTCTGCTGCTGCCGTCTGCTGCTGTCGAATGGCGCAGAGGCTGCGTGCGTCGACCGTCGCGCCTGCCTATGTCGCGTGAGACGTCGCGTGAGTCCGTCCGTTGCGTCGCGCTGCTACGCACTTGGTCTATGGGAGGGCTCCGCGTTACGTGGCGTGTGCGTTGTCGCGTGCGTGGCTCGTGCGTCGCCTGCGAGAGGAATCGGCTTGTGGGGCAACCGCCGCTCTTCCTGCGGCAACCTGGCGCCCCTCCACAAAGCGTCGCCCCCTGCATACTAAGCGCCATATACTTTTGTTTTCTCTCTCATACTCTATGTTATTTTATTTTTTTTATGAACCATCGGCCCCATCCATCTTGAAGTACATGGAAGGTCCTCGTTATGTAATCAGGCTTCAGCAGTTCACTTGCTTGTTTGGCTACCTGCGCAAAATCGCTACTTCGTCGACTTTGCCATTTTAGAACAATAGCAAAGGTATGAAATGGGGTGTAGGAACACTGATTAAGTCGACAATCGTTTCAGTGGATGCAGGCATCCATCTGGTGGTTTCGAGGCCATCTGCTGCTGATTTTTTTAAAAACGAGGAACAAAAAAAGCATGGCTTTTGATGTCGCACCGCTTCGCGCGCGCCTTCTTTCCTTCGTTCTCGATCGAGAGGGTACTGATTGTAGGCCGTCGGTGGGTGGGTGAGTGGCAGGCGTCCATCTACCTCTTTGAGACGGCGTGTGGCTGGGCGCTCTCTGCGTCGCCGCCTAGACCGAAAACGAGGATAACTACCCCGAGATGCACAACCTCGTTGGATGGGGGTACGGTATGCACTTGAGTGCGACAAGCGCAGTGCGCAGCAATACAAGAGAACATAGCAGAAGAATCTGGACGGACCATCATTCGCTTCAGGACCCCGACCCTGATCACGTCCTTGACGCTCCGAATCCTCCATCCCATGGCGAAATTGGATCCGCTCATTGCGATCCTCCCACACTGCCACACTGCCAAGCATCAGGGCACTGGGTCTGCTGTTTCGCTTGTATTCACATGCATCTGTCCGATGTGCATACAGGATGGCGATGGAGGCACCTTCCTTCCTTCCTTGCTTTCCCTCTGCGGCAGCTCCAAATTAAAGCAGACAGGCAGAAGAGCGAATCCTGCCGATGTCCAGCACGGGATGATGGAAGGGAAAGAATGGATTGAGATGAGGGGGATGCGCGGGTCAGTAGGGGAGATTACAAGCTGTGTGCAGTGCATAGAGAGTGGGTCTCGTGTTGTGTCAATTGCGATTAGTTTTCCACTTGGTCGGGTCTTGCGTACTGTTTACTGTCCATAAAAAATGATTCCAGAGCCGAAAAAGGGGGCAAACACAGCAAGCAGTGCGGTGAGAGAGGGAGTCATGCTTAGCTAACTAAATACGCCAACCACAGAGACATGGGGTGGCTGCAC